>JAQJVL010004099.1:0-49791 GCA_035578905.1 Stictocephala bisonia
GGAAATTGAGAAAAAAGTGTTAAGTTATGCTTGCTGAGTAAAACAGACTTCCACTAACGTAGTTTAAAATACTTAGAATAATTCAAGAAATTTAATAAGAACTCTTAGAGCTCCACTATTAAAGGCAAAGCTAGTATATTTCAATTTTAAATATACGAGCTAAAAAACTTGTTTCGGTTTTTTAACGACCCTTAATACAACAAATCCTAGAATACAACTTTGTCACTATATTTTGTAGACAGAACAACCTAAAAGGCAGAATTGCAATGTACTCACGCACATCCTTTGGCAATAAAATCGAGCAGCTAGACATTGAGTGCCAAAGCAGAGAGCTCGATTACGAGATGGCCGGCACCAAAACTTTTCTAAAAGGAGGAAAATCTGTTCGTGGTTGGGATACAGACATATAAACCTAGAGCTTAACACGAAGAAAAACTTTCATGTATTACCACCGACCTGGAAACTCTCCCAACTAACAATAATCTAACATGCTTGGTTGGTGATCTCAATGAGGATAAGCTTTAAACAATAAAAAAGAAAATGTAAATCATGCTCTAAAATACCTTCTAGCATCTTTCAACATCCATTAGATTGATCTCTCATCTACAAGAGTCACGTATACCTCTAGATCTTCCATTGGCCTGGTGTGCCTCAACCTTAGCTCTGAAAATATAACAGTGGATGTAGTACCTACATAAACAAATTGCTGGTCAGCTATGCAACCTTAACATTACCGCTAAAGCAAAAGTCCAACCAAACTCCACCTCTAGACACTTAAGACGTCAGAACTGTTACGGCTCAGGGATATTTTAGTGGAGGAAAACACAGTTTTTCAGACGGCAGATGTGCATGAGATTTATTATGATTTCATGGAATCTCGTATGTTGGCACTGGATGCTACATGCCCCTATGAAATATTACGATCAAAACGTCCAGGTCCAAAATCAATTCTATACACTTCGGAAGCCTACCAATTAAAAGCTGAGTTCGTGGAAGCCCAAGAAAAATCTATCTTATCCGGAAGAGAGAATGATAGGCTTGAAGCTGCCCAGAAGAATAAAGCTTATAATCTTAAGTTGAAACCCATTAAACGAGACGCACGTGAGGGCCTAATCTCATGCTCATCAAACAAAAGCAGGGCTGTGTGGAGTGTCACAAACGCTAAAAGAGGAGAATGTGAAAAGGTAAATGATTCAACGTGGTAACTAAAGACTATAGAAGACCCCATAGATGTAGCAAACACCTTCTAAAAATACTACACCACTTTAGCTGAAGAAACTTTTAGAACTGGCAATCTCTAGAGAATCACCCGAGCAGTTAGTTGCATTTACAATATAGAAGATGAATAGGTGTTATTATCTCCAGCAACTGATGTTGAAGTGCAAGCCATCATAAAAGCCCTAAAACCAAAAGCCTCAACATACGTCAATGATATTTTGTTGAAGCACTGCAAAAAAGATCTTTGCCTTCCTCTCACAGATATTGTGAACAAGTCTTTGGCACAGGCAACAATTTCCATCTCAGCTAAAGAGTGCCAAATTTTATCCTCTTCAGGAGAAATGAAAAAAAAAAAATGAAATGGGCAATTTTAAACCTATTTCTCTAGTTACTACCTTTTCCAAGATACTAAAAAGGTGGGTTTGAGCCGGCTTATGAAACATCTTCATTCCAATAACATCTTACCAGAGAATCATCATGACTTCACTTACAGCTATTGTAAAACACATTATGGACAACTTGGAAGGTGGAAACACTGCAGGCGGAGCCTTCTTAGACCTCAGTAAGGCCTTCGACTTGGATCATGAGCTAATTTTGGCCAAACTTTGTGTGTTATGATGCTTCGGGTGTTAGTGGTGCAGCACGGGACGGGTTCAAAAGTTACCTCAATGGAAGAAGGCAACTGGTTGAGATCAAGCAAACCATAAAGGAAAGGAAAGAACAATAACAGTTAGATCAGGGCTACTGAATCTGACAAGAGAAGTATCACGAGGTTCCGTTCTAGGCCTAGTTCTTTTTGCGTTATACACTGCCAATCTTCCGCACTACATGAACAGCTATAGTCATACTGTCACGTTTCTGGACGACTCAGTCCTCTTGACCAGCGATAAAGAGCTGAAGACCGTTGAAATAAACAACTTTATTTCAATCAACAAAGCTATGGAGAACTGTGCGAACAACAACCTGGTATTTAATGAGAGTCAAACCATTGATTTTATACACAAATAGATTTCCCATCCAATGTTAAATTTTGATTCTCAAAATATCAGGTGTATTTTGTGGTCCATTGTGGAGCACTAGTGTAGACCATTGTAATTGTAATACAGTTTAAACCAACTGTGGTTGCGGGTCTCATTAACTAAAAATATTATATGCTCAAATATTCCCATTGGATGGAATATCTATTGTAGTTGTAGAATATCAATCAAGGGTACAACTCAGCAGCTTGTTTTTGGAAGCCTCCACAATGAAATATCATGTCCTCTAAATATCCAAGTATCCGATTCTATAAAAAATTTGGGAGTGATCCAAGACAATAACTCCCCTGGGATGTATGTATTATTAACTTCCTCTACCAAAAAGTAAGATCATCAATATTTGTTCTGAGACAAATTAAAGTCATCACTACAACTACCGCCATTCGAGCAGCATGCCATGCAGTCATAGAATACCATTACAGTTATGGAATAATCATCTGGGGCAGTGCTTCCAAGGAATATCTTTAGTGGGTATTTGTACTTCAAAAGCGTGCCATGAGAACAACGAGACAGCTTCAGAGGCGTAAACATTAAGATCCCAACAGTAGCCTCTATCTACATATGTGAAGTGGTCGCCCTTGCCTCCAACCAAGCTTTGCAGAGAAACTTAAACTTGAATTGCCATAAAACCAGGCTTGCTACTGGCTTCAATTTGCCTCCACTCAGAACATTCAGATATTTAAAGAAACCTTCTTACGCCGGAGCTAGGCTCTTCAATCTCCTACAAACAAGCATCAGTAACGGCGATCCGAAGAGCCTCAAGAGAAGACTGCAGAACTGGCTGCTCGAGGTTCCTGTTTACTGCCTTGAAGAATTTATTGACTGTTGTTAGGAAAGACTTAACCAATTCTTATATCTTTTGTAAAGATTTCATTCTTTGTGTTTTGCTGGTTGTATTTTTTTCACACCATTTCTAAGCACAATGCTTATGTAATAAAACTTCTCTCTGGATATAAGGCGCTATTTATCCTAATAGTTTAGGTCAGTGGGAAGATTTGTTTTTCTATATATTTCTTTTAATTTTATAAATATGATTAAACAATCAGTTCAACAACATTAAAAAATGTTTTAATTTTATGTCCGTTGCTATGCTGGTGGTGGCAACGGACATACCAATATGTTTAAATATTTTTCACCTAATCACTGGGTTGCTACTCAGTCTTAAAACAACATAATATACTGAGGTACAAATACAAATAAAAATACCTCAGGAGATATACGTTGAACAAAGAACATTTACTCTGAGTAGGCATTGCTATTTATAACCCCCTTCGGAATAGGATATAAAATGCAATCACTCAACACTACAAAGACTGGGAAGGCGGCCAAGTTTAAAAGACACAGAGCAAAAAGACCCATCTAACAATATCTTTGGCAAACGATCAACTTTCTAGCAATTGTTGATTGCATTATTAATCTGACCATTACACTCAATGAAGTACCTAGGATAGAATGATCATGTGAAGTTGTAAATTTGGATCTGTTATTATTTATATGAAAAGAAGTAAGTAACTTAACTATTTAGGATTTGTTTACTACCATTGTTAATAATAAACATTTCCTGTAGTACTATTTGTATGCAAATAGAAAGCAGCACTTGAATGACCCCTTTGCGAAACCTATTGTTCTGAAGATAGTAAACATGGTTTACTAAATCAATCATATTAATAAATGCTCTTTCGTGTACAATCATATTTAAGTGTGCTATATATTATTTCATTTGTTTGTATTTTTGTCAACACTCTATATGCTAAGAAATTAATCATTTAATCACATCAAAATAACCTAAAACTACATTCTATCATTGTTAATTATCATTACACACAATCGTAATTGCATTGAAAAATTTAACCATAAGGGGGTTTATTATGGAATCACCTAATCGTACAAAATATATTCATGAATCTCATGTACAAATTCTGTAGATGTTTTTGTATATTTTATTCACTGATCTACATACAGTCGGCACTGGTGGCGCAGTGCTGTAACCCAGCTACATGGGGACAAAGTGTTTGGGAGATTGTAGGCGATAGGTTGTATGCTCGGTCCTCTTAATACCGACATGACGTCCGCTTGGTGGTTGCTATCGGCGTGGACGCTACTAGAGAAGTCTGGGGTGTCCATGTTGGGTGGTAATCATTGTGCGGATGTTGTGTGGGGGAGATAACTGAGTATCAGGCTTGTCAATTAGCTGAAAATCAGACCAGCACTACGTGGTTCGGATTCCACGTAAAGCTGTAGGTCCCTTAGTTGCCCTGGCTGTTGGGCTATTAATAAATTGCCCTTTCTGAGGAACAGTTGAACTCAGTTAGTAACCAGACTACACTCATCCACACTCATCCTACACTCATAAAACCATTCATATTCGCCTTAAAATACGCACAACGTTGTGTCGGCGTCTCATATGTAAGAATGTAAGAATGTAATCACGCATTATGATAATGCAAATTGTTTTAAACAATTAGTAATTTAGCATCAATACAATTAGTAATTTACAGCAAATAGTTATTTTTTTCTAAACAATTAGTAATTTAGCATCAATACAATTAGTAATTTACTCTAAAATGCAAAAGAAAGACAAATTTAAAAAAATCATTCCTTACATTTAAACCTATCTTGTTCTTCTGTCTACTGCTTAAAAGTTTTTTAAAATAATCTTTTAATTTTGATTCTTTACGAATAAGATTAAATCTAAATTAATTTTAAGCCGGCCAATCAAAATGAGTGTGCAAAAGTTAATATTCTCTCTTTGTCTGCTATTTGGGGTTTTTAAGCTAATTTTTAAAGGAAGCCAATTGGCATCTTGTTAACTACATTTAATAATAATAAATTACTTTGAAAATTAGTCTGTAAACTTATAAATTGATAGCTTATAGACTTCACTAATACTTTTCCAATGGAACTAAATTTAACTATTACACATTGGACATGAAACAAACATATGCTAAAATCTTCCTAGCGGAACAATTGATTATACTAAAAGACTGATAGTGGTTGAGTATATGTTCATAAAATCCTAAGTTTTGAAATGTTCAGTTAATTTGTGGCCATGTTTATGAAGATATGAGCTACAAGTGGGGTGTGATGAGACAGAGGACTGTGTCATCTCCAAGTTCCCAGGTGGAACAAGAATATGAAGATTATTTATCAGTAAGTTTTAAGTTACATAATTTTTATAAATAATTATGTAAAATACTTGTATTAACTGTCTAGTTAACATTAACTAACCACATATTTACAATAATATACGTCAGATTTAAGGTTATTTAATCTAGGCTCAATTTTATAAGCTAGAATAAAGATTATGAACGACAATTACTTGTGTAACAATCAAAATATATCCATTTTAAAAGTGAGATGAAGAGTGGTTAGAGGTAAAGGCTGTTGACACAAATTAATTTGTGATTTTCTGATAGTTCTCTTCTGGAAGATTTTTTGTTAATCAAATGTTTGTAATATAAGAAATATGTAAGATAAAGTTGTAAACTAGTAATTTATTCATAAAACCACTTTAATGCAATTGAAGTACAAGGGTTCAATATATACTCTCTTATCCATATATTATATTAATAATGTGTTTTTGTCATGTTTTATTTGATTGTAATAACTAAAATCATATTTATTATATTTTTGTTATGACCTTATTGGTGATGCCTCTTGGTCCTACAGGGTTTGTGAAGTACCACTGTACGACCAATTGTAAATAATGTAACTTTATACCCCTACCTAGTTTTTGGTGTTACTGAGGATGTCCCACTAGTTGCAAAATGCACATCTGAACCAGAGAGCCCTGCAGGGGTCAAGAGCCATCACCAATACGGTGATAATACAAACAAAAACACTTGATGTAAAATTAAGAAATTATTTCCTTAAAGTTTAACAAATTGTTTATTGAATTATAATACTTCAAACTAATAAAAAGAATGACGAGAATACTCTAATTCAAGATTACTAATATATTTTTTGTATAGTTACTTATATTAATGAAATACAAAATTCATAAATAAACTGCAGCTATTATATTATTTTTATGCTCTATGAAAATATAACAATAATGAATTAAATTGTTCTCTGAAAAAATTTCTTTATTCTTTCATTACGGTTTTTTGATAACTATCTTTAATTGTAAAACTACATTCTAATTTTATCAAGTGCACTAAACATATAGCTTATGTGCTGATTTGAATTCATCTTTTGAAAATGAGCCATATAAGATAATTTATTGAAGCATCTGTAACTGATATGCTGGAATTTGTAACTTAATGCTTGTTTCTGTGGGATTTACTTTCAACTTTATCTATCGTAAAGGGTAAAATCTCCTCTGATAGTTATTTAAACTGCCTCCTTGATGCAAAATATGCATACCAGTCTGTTTGGGCACTATTGACTCCTCTCCACCACGATGAACTCTAGGAGCAATACTCTGAGAGGAACAAGACTGATGTGACAGTTGACTCTGTGCTACATTATCTGTGGGCAAACTCAGTCTAGTTATCTTTAATTAGGATTGTACTAGGGTACCGTTGCACTCTTCGAATGCCAACCCTATAACTTGCTGTGCTTGTGTAACCTTGGCCTCCGGTAATACTGGTTGGTAGTAAATGACAACTCAGCTTTTGGCTTCGGTCTGTGACCACAAATATGAATAGGTCAAATAAATAAAATCATTACATGTACATTTATTCATAGTAGCTCACTCACTGTACTTGTGCTACTTCTGTACTACCTATATACTATAAAGCTCGATGTAGACACTTACTGACACTAAATGTTGAGGCACTTCCCGGCGTCCTACTTCCATATGTGTAAACTTGAATTGAAGCTCTTGGTCTGAAACCTCCATGGAAATTCACAAAAGTTCAGAATTCTGTTATGAAAGATCTTCAATCTCCTGAATATTATCAACATCATTATTTCAGTTTGAATAGCTGTTACATCTCAATTTAAATCTTTCTCCATGTTATTTTCAATGACAAAAACATACTTTAAGGGCTTCCCGTGCCCTTCAAAGTGAAAATATTGAAAACTTTACACAGGACTAAGAATAAGTGTAAGCTGTTTGATAACTCAATGTTAAATTGGTCAAGAAATTAGGAAGAAGTTACATTAACAAAAACCGGCTTCACATTTATGAATAAGGATATTAAACAAACTTGTCTCATCTTGACAGTGTTTGAGATAGTTAATAGGCACTCTCATATAATTTGTTTGTCCATTTTATAACTCTATGCCTTTGGTTATAGAGGTAAATTAAAGTTTTAGTTGTAGAACAATAGTTCCTCATTATTTAAGAATACCAAATCAAACAGTTTGACCTATAATCTGTCTACTTCTTTGGCCATACTGTTGCTCAGTTTAATTTCGCAGTCGAGTTTTTTTTTTTTTTAAATAACTGTCTTAAATTATAGTGTACAACATTTTGTGGATTACTTTGATACTAATCAATGATAAAAGTTCACAATAATTTTACAATTTCTATGATTTCTCTTCTGTCAAAACAAATATTAAATTAATAAAACAATAGTTTTTATACTGAAAGTACTTGGACTGTATGATTTTTTTAAAAATATTTGTAAATACATTTTGTTTCAGATTTCTGAAAGAGAAACATCGATACTTGTTTCCCTTCCAGCAGAAATTTTGAATATAATAGCCAAATATCTATCAGCTCACGACATACTTTCTTGCTCTGCAACATGTGTGCGTCTAAGGGCAGTTTATAATGACAACAATATCTGGAAAAAATTCTGCAAACAACACATTATGAACTATGTAGGAAGTGCCAAGCAGAAAATTGAGCTTAAACGTTATTATCATATTCCATCAAATGACTTGGACCAACTCTGTGAGCAGAGAATTTTGTACATAAAGCAAAACCAATTGCTAAAAAACTGGAAAAGTGGAAATTATGTGGAGCACACAGTTCATTCTTCCAGTGGCCTTTACTATATGTGCTTGAAAAGCGGAGTATCGATAATTTATAAAGACATTTACTTATTCTTGTACGATTTTTATGCTCATAATATTGTTGTGTGGAATATCGAAGATGTCCCAGTTCCTTTTACTAGTATTAGATTGCTCTTTCATAATTATTTCTACGAAGGTCTTTATTACGAAATAGTAGGAGAAAAATTAGTTGTATTTGAAGTTGGAAAGCTAATTCAGATTTACGACATTAAGCTTCCAGATAAATCCTTGCCCTTGGTTTATATAATACTTGTTGACAACAATGAACCGTTAAACAGGATTCCTGAGTTTAGTAATCCTGAAGAATTGTACTCAATATGTTATCATAAAATTATCGGGAATAAAATTTACAGTCATAAGGTTGGAAAACCTGTTTTACAAATTTGGGACGTGGATAAGGGGCAGAAAGTTAAAGCTTTGCAGCCTCCCAAACACGGTTGTGACTTTGATCTTCTTACAGCCACAGAGGACGGCAATGATTTGATTTTGAGCCTAAAAATCAATGACCCTCCAAGGGAACATAATGCATTTGGTGTAGTGTATGAGGTATTCACCTACAGCTTTTCCAGAGATTTTTTCAGGTCATTTTGGACCAATAAAGAAGCTTCTTATTGTACTTATGTTCCATTTCACGCACTTCATCATGAGGATTTAGTAATATTATTTTGTCGACTCAATGATTATCTTGTAGATGACCCAACCCTTCCGAAAACCATTTTAGTGCTCTACGACTACAAATGGGCCATGGTAATAGGAGAAAAATCATTTCCCGAATTGGTTTGTCATCGTCAAACCAAGGTAGTCAATAACCAGTTGCTCTTAGCAACTGGGTTTTGTCTCTACATACTAGATCTTAAAACTCAGGAAATTGTGTATTCTTTTAAATATGACAATGGGAAAATAGAACTGTTGAATGTGTTTGATTCTAATTTTATTATTACTACACCGAAATCATTGTTATCTGTTTCAAAAACTAAGAGAAAAGAGGTTTGGGATATCAAAAATAGAAGTCGTTGTATGTCCATTACCTATGTTTTTATGAGTCCATACTCTAAAGATTCCATTTTTGTAAATCAATCATTCTCAAAGATGATAATGGTTGGAAAGGGTACATTAGGGGTTCTACATTTCTGGTAACATATTCAGTACAAGTAATTAAAAAACTATTGGTAACATATTCTACAGTTTTCTAAAATAAAGTACCTAGTATAATTACAGTTTGGAGGCATTCTGTAATATTTTTATTTATTTTATTTTGTTATCATTTAAATGCTTTACATTTCTAGATATCCAAAGACATTAATGCTTCTGAAAGACATAATAGGATCAGCCTTTTTTGTAGTAATTTATTAAGTAAAATTATTGATTATTTGTAGTTAATTTATAAATAATTATTTATTTTCAATCAATTAATTATTTTAATTTATTAATTGTATTGTTTGTCTAACCAATAAATCATTGTGGTATTTAGTTGGCAAAAATATTTGCTTCATCTCTAATTCCCAATGAAGCATGTGGTAGGATTTAATATTAATTTCTTTTTGTTTCAGTTGACATAATATGTCAACGAGATATTATCTGGTAAGTTTTTCATCCTCGTGCTTCCTTTCCGCTTTTTTATCAAGTTGCATTCATGAATGTAAGGCACTGACTACTAAGTGTGAGGTCATTTAGTTCAGTGGCGCTCCCTGAATACGGAGGGTATGGAATACTCTCTCACAAGATGGGCGTCAGAGGAAACATTTGAAAATAATAACTGCACCATAAGTTTGAACTTAGCACAGAAAAATTGCTAACATCATTTTTAATGCAGTATTGAATATCTGTCTGTCTTATTGCGACTCACAGCTTCTTTGAAGATTCCTTTTCAAAATGACGTATTAAATTATTGATTCATACATAATAATTACTAAATTTTTTTATTATGAGGTGATTGGTCTTATTTTACTGATAATAAACATGAAACAATAATTAATTAAGATCTGCTGTTGTGAATAAATAAATTAAGGAATCTGAAATATAGCAAGGAAAGCAAGGTTTTAACCAACTTTAAACAACAACATGATTTGTTTACATTTAACAAGATTAGTTCTGAGAAATATTAACAATGAATATATAAGTATATGTTTGGAAAATTACAAAGAGTTTTGGTAAAGAATATTTAATAAGTAAAGTTATCATAACATTCTTCCCTTCTTCATTTTTGAACATAGCTCCTCAAATAGTCAGGAGTAACTGATATTCTAGAGGAGCAAGGAAGCAGAGGAGGGGTTGTTAGTTGTACAGGTGGGTGATGATTTGCTAGTTGTACAGCTGGGGTTTGATTCGCAGGAGGGAGCGATGATCGTAGGTGTTTGTTCTTTGTTTCAGTCTCGTCTAAATGGTTGAAATTTAGGTCTTGGTTCATGTCTTCTGGAGCAGATGATCCTGCAGATGCAAGATGTCTGATGTTTACAGTTGTCTCCTTTCCATCACGAAGTCTGACCAAGGCATAGTCAGGGTTTGAATCAATGAGTTGTACTTCTTCAGTCAGTGGTTCGTATTTACTTTGACGTACTTGTCTCTTCATTAATATTACTCCTGGTGAAGTTAACCAAGAGGGTAGTGTAACTCTTGTAGCAGTTCTTCTTTTATGTTGAAACATTCGTTCATGTGGAGTACAGTTTGTTGCAGTGCAGAGAAGAGATCGAATCAAGTGCAACGATTCACCAAGCACTCTCTCCCATTGTGAAACTTGTAGATTTTTAGTTAACAGTGCTAACATGATAGTTCTCCAGATAACTCCATTATACCTTTCTATTTGTCCATTTCCACAAGGGTTATAAAGAGTTGTACGACTTGTTGCGATACCTTTCGATAAAAGGTAGTTCTTTAAATCTTCGGACATAAAAGATGACCCTCGATCAAATGCTGGGTATCCAAATAAAATAAATAGTTGGTCCAATGCTTGAATCCTATTTGAAGATAAGTTAGAGCAAGGAATAACAAAAGGGTACCTTGAATACTCATCCACAATAGTTAGCAGATATTTGTTGTGAGTTTCAGATGGAACAGGTCCTTTGAAGTCCAAGCTCAGTCGTTCAAATGGAGCTGTAGCTTTTACTAAAGTACCTTGTTTGCTGTAGAAATATCTAGGTTTTGTTTTAGAACAAATTCTACAGTTTGAAGTGATTTGCCTTACTTCTTCCACAGTATAAGGTAAGTTTTAGGATTTTACCCAGTGTACCATTCTAGTAACCCCTGGGTGACACATTGCATTGTGAAGTGTTTTTAATTTGTCTATTGTATGTGTCGAACTGCATATTCTTGAGAAAGCATCTGCTGCTTGGTTTTCAATTCCAGACGATAGATGATTTCATAGTTATAAGCAGACAATTCTAGTCTCCAACGAACAATTTTCTCATTTTTATTTTTTACACCATGTTTTGTGTTAAACATGAATGAAACAGATTTTTGATCTGTGATAAGTTTGAACCTTCTGCCAATCAAATAATTTCTCCATTTACGAAGTGCTTCTACTATCGCGTAGGTACAATTGATTTTTGTATTACAGCTGGGGTTTGTTTCGCAGGAGTGAGCGATGATTGTAGGTGTTTGTTCTTTGTTTAAGTCTCGTCTAAATGGAAATCTGGGTCTTGGTTCATGTCTTCTGGAGCAGATGATCCCGCAGGTGCAAGATGTCTGATATTTACAGTTGTCTCCCACACTGTCAGCGGGCCATGTTATCATATGGAGCTTATTATGCGCAGCCACACACTCAGGCCACAGCGCACCCCTTCCCTCCTCACTCACTGCCCTTGCCGCAGTTACGATTTGTGTGTGCTTTGAGCTGGTGGCATTTTCTATATTCTATTAATTATGTTGAAAAAGAAAACATTATTAAGATTCTTGATGAATTAAACATCGAAGATTTTATTTCACAAATTGAAGGGGAGACCGCAATTTGGAATTCATTACTACCAGAACACTCAAACAACGTAGAAATTGAAAAGTCGTGGTGCAAAGTTTGAACACAATTGGACCCAGAGTTTGACTAAAGATCCCTAGGAGAGAAGAATCAACTAGGGCTAGTTTTGATCGTTATGAGTTTTTGTCTATATTACCCTAAACAAGCATACACAAAAATGTACCTAACTCTAGTTTTCTAACCGATTAAAAATAAATGGTTGTCGCCATTTTGAAAAAACCCATTGGAAAAAATATTTTTTAAATTTAGTTAGATATTTGTGTCAAGTATATTCAAATCGAATATGAACTAAATACAACAATCCATTATTGAACTAAAATTTTTGAATGGAAAAAAACAAAATGGTTGCTAGCGGCTAAACGATAAATTTTTGGACATACCTTTAAATGATATGTACTATCAGTCTTTAAAATCCTTAAGGGGTTTTTATTTACATTCTGTACAAACTAATTCAAAAGGTAAAACCTGCAGAAACACTAAAGAAAATAAAGCTCACCCACTTTTATTTATAAAAATCACAAAAAATATCAATTCAAAAGACTATTTACATGAATTTATTCGCACTCCACTGGCTGTGATCGTTGAATTTTTCTTCGTGTTCCTGTTCACCTAGCTCCCAATCTTGTTTAATTGCCACGACAAACTTCCTTCCGGGCTCATGAAGTAGTCCATGAACTGTTGTCTCATTGCGTTGGCTACCCTTCCTCCTGGGGTTGGCCACGGAGCCAGATCATAAAATCCTTCAACAAGTCAATATCAAACACGTACAGTGATATTGAGCCACCCGCCCATACACGTACAGCTATATTGAGCCACCCGCCCACTCTTACATGTACAATGGTATTGACCCACCCACCCACTCAAACACGCACAGTGATATTGACCCACCCGTCCACTCAAACACGTACAGTGATATTAACACGTACACGTGTTTACTTCTTCAATCGATCGTGAGGTGACTAATGAACTTCTGAATATCTTCATACACGCACAGTGGTGTTGACCCGCCCGCCCACCCATACACCTACTGTACGGTGGTATTGAAATTAAAAAAACTATTATTGAATTAAAAAAAAAACTATTGAAATTAAAAAAAAGCAATTAAAAACCTAATTGCTTTTTAAAATTACAAGCTAAGCAATTAGATTAGCAAGATCAATACCAATGTTCGCGTATGGGCAGGCAGGTGGGTCAATACCAATGTTTCCATATGGGTGGGCGGGTGGTTCAATATTAATGTTCGTGTATGGGTGGGCAGGTGGGTCAATACCAAAGTTCGTGTATGGGCGGGTGGGTGGGTTAATATTAATATTCGCGTATTAGCGGGTGGGTGGGTCAATACCAATGTTCGCGTATTGTCGGGCAGATGGGTCAATACCAATGTTCGCGTATGGGCGGGCGGGTGGGTCAATACCAATGTTCGCGTGTGGGTGGGCGGGTGGGTGAAAAGATTAAAGGTCTTCTTGTAGAAATTTTATATAATTTTTTACGTCTCTCAAATTTATGTAAAATGTTTGGTGTTATCCAGGGACTTATCAATTTAGCCTTTAACAATTTAGAACAATTTAGAAATGGGGGATTAAAACCCATCACGATCCATCACGTAATTGTGGAGTGCAGCATGTCTTAATAATGAGGTTTGCTAGTTTGGGTCCACATTTAATGGTCTGTGAAAAATATGCCACTTGTTCGCTTGAATTCCGAATGTACACTCTATGTGTCTTCGGGCCCTTGAAAGTCTGTAATTATTTTTGGAGCATTTCTTCATCCTGAAATATCCAAAAAAAAACTTCATACTGTCCTCTGTAAAGTCATCATATAGTATGTAAAAACTCCTTTTGAAGGCCTTCCTTTGAGTAACGGATGGACTCCAATGCTTTTTTCTGCCTACGTTTACGACGCTTTAGTAGAAGTAGAAGAAATAACTCGTCTTCTTCACTTGACAACGACGTTCTGAAAGTGAAGAAACTTTATAACATATGTCTACCATAGCCACTGCAGATGCCGGACCTGTGGCTAGCCTGACTCGAGTGGCCGCGCATAATAGAGCCCTCATATATCAGATCACCTCATTACTAATGTTCAATGCACCTTTTTTATTATTGACTAGTCAGAATTGGTGGCATAGTGCTGCAACCCAGCTACTTGGACATAAAGTGTTGAGGAGATTGTAGACATAGTATCTGTCACACAGTATATGCTCGGCCCTCTTAATACTGATATGGTGTCTGCTCAATGGTTGCCATCACCGTGGACACTACTAGAGAAGTCTGGGTTGTCCATGTTGGATGGCAGTCAAGGTTCAGATATTAAGTAGGGAAGAAAACTGAGTGTCAGGCTTGTCAGTTAGCTGAAAATCAGACCAACACTACATGGTTCGGATTCCATGTAAAGCTGTAGGTCCCTTAGTTGCACTAGTTATTGAGCCATTAATAAATAGGTCTTTCTGTGGAACAGTCGACCTTAGTTAGTAACAACGACTACACTCATCACATTCATTCGCCCCTCATATTCCCCCATATATTGATGATCGGCAACTTAATAATGAATAAATACCCATAGATTTGACAACAAGAAAAAAGTACCTAATATTATTTTTAAGTAGGTACATAAATTTAGTATCTAAATTTAAAACATAATAGGAAAACTAAGAAATCAACTTAAATAGAAAAAGTAAAAGAGAATGGATAAAAAATAACATAATATAAAGTGACAGAAAACCTAAATTATCATTTTTTAAAAATATTATAACTAAAACTTCCTTCTCCAGACCATGTGTGGTAAAGTGGGTGGGTAAGGCCTTTGGAAATGTTACTGTCTTACCATAGACTCAATTGTGTCTGTTGGCTGTGTGGTAGGCCATGAAGGTTCAAAAGAGTCTTTTGTAAAGACGCCCACCCCTTTCTCAATGATGAGGACAGCATACAAAAAACGAGTTGATGAAGCTTTCAATTTGGTCTATGTTGATTACAAAGTGTGATTACAATATTTAGTAATAGTTTATGCTAAATAGATACATATTTTAACTATATCATCATTTTGGACATGGGGGATTAAAATCATCAAGAAAGCGAATACGTTCATAATGAACCACACTACAAAGTACAACCAAGTTAGTGTCGTGTGGGGTCCTAACAGATGACGTGGGTTGAAGTCTGTCACAAACCACAGACTTTGAGGGGAGTATACTACATTAATTGTGGATTCAAACCTTGAAGCTTTGTTGTAAAGAAATAGTTAGAGATATGAAAAAGTGTGGGAGATCAACGTAGTAAAGAAAATTTCTAGATTATGAATTTATGTTAAGTACTAGGCCAGGAATTAAAGTAATGGGATAGATAGAGCATCAGCAAATTTACCTGAGAAGGCAAGACTACTAATACAATATATAGGAAAACACATACACATAATACAAAACTCAAACTTTACATGACCTCTACTTCTTTAGGTGAGTAGAGGCTGTTTCAAGGTTGGTATTGGAGTCAGTTCAGACCATGAAAATATCTTCAATGAAACAGAACTAACAGAGGATTTGAGATGGTTGCTTATGTGTGTATTTATTAATAACACTTATTAATAAATTATTTATTAATAATTATCAGTATATAGATAAAAATGAGAGGGGGGTGAGTGTGATGAGTATTTGTGAACAAGTGTAGTCATTGTTACTAAGGCCGACTCTTCCTTAGAAAGAGCCATTTATTAATAGCCCAATAGCGAGGGCAATAAGGAGATACAGCTTAATGTGGAATCCAAACCAAGTAGTATTGGCCTGTCTTTTTGGAACTGTCAAGAACCAATTTCAGGTGAATGTACCACAGTTGTCAACCTGATGTTCAGTTCTCTCTCCATTACAACATTCAAACTCTGGTTACCACCCGACATGGACATCCCGACTTCTCTTATAGTGATGTTGATAGTAAGCATAAAGAGGTTGCCATGTAAGTGTTATGAGGACTGAGGATAGAGCCTATTACCTACAATATCCACACACTTAATCCCCAAGTACTACACAAAGTGCTGACAAACTGAAAGTCTTCTCCAGTTTCCCAAAAAAAGGTTGGCATTGGAGGGGGCCTTATAGATGTCTATAAATTACTCTTATGGATATCTATAAGGTAGTTGACCATGGATCTGATGGTAGTTCACCTGTGACTTTGGAAATGGTTCTTATCAAGGATTAACTGAACAAGGAATATTTTGCTAGATTTGGTGTTAGGAGAGCATATGTTGAGAAAGTGTTCAATAATGGATAGGTCATGAGTATGAGGTATATTGGTGTAAAGTGAAGTTGCACTTATGATTACAAGTTTGATATTAGGAGAGAAGTTGGGTGAGATTAGAAAGAAGAATAAGGAAATGATGGGTGCCCTAAGAATGAGAGGGAATCTAGCATACCGAAGATTGGAGTTTGTCATTAACAAAGGTCCTTTCAGTAAAATAATTATAGCTTGCCACGATATCCCTACCAGGAGAAGGGATGATGCCTTTGTGGATTTTTTTATGTATAAAATTGGGGTAGAGTAGGATACTCATTGATAAGCAGGACTAGTTAGGTTTTGTTGTTTGGCACAATGAAGGAGCACATTTTTTAGTTCTTGATTATGTTTTTTTGTAGAATCAAAGTGAAGTTTAAAAAAATAAAAGTATGGGTCAACTGAGGATTAGTTTTATAAATGTGATCAGAGTTGTTTTTTGGTTGAGAATTAATCGACAGGGAACTCATGATATCATCACTGAATTTCAGGAATTATGGCTTCACTCTCAGTGATGGTATGGTTCCGTCTGTAGAGAGAAGAACATAGGGTCTAACACTTTTTGAAGTAAGAAGTTAAGGTAGAGTTCAATAAGATATTCAGGAGGTAATGGTGGAAGGTCAACGCTGCAGGGAGGCTTGAAATGAGGTAAGCAAGCTTCAGACAAATCATCGGCAGCATTAGGAGTGAAAGTGTTATTCTCAAAAAACAACTTTAACTTCAGTCTGCAACCAAAGGAAGGGATATGTAAAAATAAAAGACATTAGTCTAGGTGAGAAACAGGTGTAAAAATAAGAGACATTAGTCTAGGTGAGAAACAGGTGTAAAAATAAGAGACATTAGTCTAGGTGAGAAACAGGTGTAAAAATAAGAGACATTAGTCTAGGTGAGAAACAGGTGTAAAAATAAGAGACATTAGTCTAGGTGAGAAACAGGTGTAAAAATAAAAGACATTTGTCTAGGTGAGAAACAGGTGTAACAATAAGACCTTAAAACAAAACATTCAGTTGAAGTTTGGAAAGGGTGTGGATTATGTATTACTTATCAGACATAGAGCCAAGCTTCATCAAGTAAGTAATTCATAGAGTAATACTTAATTCATTCTTCTAGCTTATTTCTTACTGGATATATAATTTAATGTTATAAGATGAAACAAACACTTCAGTAAATATTTTTTTTTCTAGTTTGTGTGTCTGAAGATGGTAACTTTGTTACCGAAAGGCCTTACGAAATTAAAAAAGTTATTTACTGGAGTGTTTGTTTCTTCTTATAACATTAAATACTTAATTATTATTTTTTGATATATTCAATAGAAAAACATCAGAATTTAAGTGAACTATCCTGCTTCATATGTAGTAATTTTCAAGCACATTATTACAGCTGAGATCTGGAGCATAGTCAACCATATTTTTGAATTCTCCATATGAGCAACAATAAGTATAACCTCTAAAAATGTTGTCTAAATCTGTTGGCCATCCATAGTCTGAGCAAATGTTGTTACATATTGCAGATGGTTTTTTGTCCAGGAATGGATTGTTGTGTACCAAGAACACAATACAAGAGTTCTTACTAGGGTCCGCAACAATTTTCCAAAACAGCAATGGTACAGGCATTAGCTCTTGGAAAGGCTCCAAATAAAGTTGTTTTTTAATTCCTTCACTATCTTCCAGTTCCAAGATACCATATGTTCCTGTGGTAATCACAAAATCCTGTTTTGCCTGGAATATACATATTTTCATTAGAAAATGTTTTTGAGTAATATTTCTTAATTTAAATATTAGTAAAATGCTTAACCATAAATATTTAATTGCATATTAACAATTATTAAAAAATGAGAGCTCCCACAATTTTAACACCCCATAAAGTTTCCTATAGTCTAAAGTTATAAGATCATAGAACATTCTTGAGGTGCCTAAGATCTCAAGAAATCAATCCTTATATATCCGTAGTTTTTACATTTAATAGATCTGGATACTGTGAGTTTTTCCTTCTAGTACTTAACAAAGATGTTTTGAAACTCAGGTCTAGAACTAACTATAAAAGTGCACAATTCTGTAAAACATTGTAATCAAAAATATTTTAACCACACAACAGAAAAAGTCTTTTCAGAATTTATTGAAAAGCTAAGAAAGAATAATCTGATAACGCTCCTCTAATAACAACATTTGAATAAAATATAATATTTTGTAGTTTCCTAAAATATTTAAACTGTGGTGAAATGTAAATATTTTTGGTCAGGGTTAAACCAGATCTTTATACTTACAGCAATTGCAAAATTTCTAATTAATGATTCAAGCCGGAGCCAGTTTCCGCCATTTATACTTTGCCACTGAGGTGCTGTGTTCAGATAAAAGTAGGTCAAATGCTGCCAAGCTCCAAGTAAAAAGTCTCCATCAGGTGCCAGGTGGCTGCGAGAAAGATATGACCGTGCCAAAATGTAGTTTGCTTGGTTTTCTCCAAGGATACGAGTAAAAACATGTCTCTGGTTGGTCTGAAAAATAATTGTTGGAAAGATTATGGAAACATATTAACGTTCTTAAGAAGAATGAGACTGTACAGTTCTAAGTTGTTATTGTGTCAGTTTTATTATTTCATTCTTTCAATTTTATTGAAACATTTCATCTTCATCACTATTATGAAAAAAATGTAGAAAACTATGATGTGCAATAAATGTATATAGTTGATGACATGGCTTTTTTATAAGGGAACATGTGTAAATTTAGTGATCAATTTGATTCAGATAAGATATCTTTGCTTAAACCTTCATAAGCATCGAGTTCATAATCACCAGGATCAACCGGTTTAACTTTTAACACAGTACATATCCTGACTCTGTGCTGTTTGCCTCAATATTGCCCAATTAACTCTGCATATATTAGCATAGACATTTTATTTGCATTTTTATATCTAATAAATCTTAATATTAGACATTGCATTATGAAGAAATTTGAAGCTCATAATAACTGTAAATACAAAAGTATATTTATAAAATATTTTATTTCACTTCAAACGAATGTTTGGTAATGGTAGTAGGCCTAGGTCAGAAGCTAAATGTAAGGATGGCAAATAATCTAACTGGTGAGTATCTTGTACTCAGGCTATGGAAGCAGCGGTATGCGAAGGGCGAGGAAGAGTATTATTGTAAAGTGTGGCTTACAAAAATTTGCTCAAATGGTATAGTCCGATGAGCAGGAATGACTCATCGGACTATACCATTAGTGTAGCTTAGTTATGCACGGTCAAGTCTACAGTTATAAAAATTGTATTGTACTATCTTTTAAGTTTTCAAAAATTACAAATATACATCATACATTAGTATGTATATTTTAGTTATGTTCTTTCAATTAAAAATCTAATGATATAACGTTTTTTTAAAAAAATCAGATGTAAAATAACAAAGAAAAGATAATTTATGTGACAGTATGTACAATGCAATATGCCAGTACATTGTGTAACACACACGTAACAGCTGAAAATAATAAAGTAATATGTGATAGTCTTAAATCAGCTGAATAGTACAACAATAAAGGCTATATAAACATCTGATTTAAGACTGTAACAAATTACTTCATTATTATCAGCTGATACATGTGTGTTATACATTGTACTGACATATTGCATGGTACATACTGTCACATAAATTATCTTTTCTTTGTTATTGTTTCATCCGATTTTTAAAAACGTTACATCATTGGATTTGTAATTGAATGTCCTAAAAAATGATATTATGTGTAATTTTTAATATAACTATTCGTTTTTTACTTGGGATTTAAAAGTTTAAATGGCCACCATTTTAAAAATTTTGATACTGGAAAACACATAATTTTTCTCAAAATGGATGTTTATGTTATAAAGAATCCTACATTTCAGCTTTATACACCTTTTTGTTTTTGAGATATAAATTAAAAAAATGCTGTCTGTAAGGATAACCAAAGTGTTATAAAACACTTTAAATATGATATTTGTAATCCTAAATGAACCAGAAACAATAACTAAGAGAGCTTATCTGAGAGTTCAGATACACCCTGTATTAAAATGCTATTATTGCTAAAAATTTAACAGTTTCTTTGATACTATATCATGTGTTGGTAGAAATACGAAATAAGTGAATATCTCACAACTACCACTTATTACAATATAAGTACTAAAAGTAGAAATATGGTGATCTGTTTCAATAAAATACATTGCCATACTCAGACCAGAGAGATTGACATAAAATTTATACTTTTTGTACCTATACTGAAATAAATTTGAATGACATTTAATTTTTTTTAAGTTAAACATTTATAAACAAATCACTAATCATACTTGCCTGTTTGTAAGCACTGGCGGGATTAACTCCAGGATAAATACTTCTAGGACCTTTTATAAAGTAGTTCTTCTTACTTTTGATCTCGGCACCACGTAAAGTCGAGCCATAAAGGATGTGTGTAGCATGCAATGTCTCGGCACGATGTCGAAAGTAGCACAGTGTCACTAGAGGGTGCCAACCCTCCACCTACAGTGTCACCAACTGCTTTTATCTATTAATCTAAACAATAATATTATGTTTAAAATGTAAAGTTTATGTCATTTGCAAAATTGAGGACTTTTTAATTTTGCATAATGAAATGCATAACTTGTTTACAATGTATACAAATGATAATACAGTTAGTATGCACAATTAATCCTATAAATAACTTATACAGTTATGTGTTTAGACGGATGGGACTCTATACATAAATGAAAATGAAACTTGATTTATATTAACTTTTTAGTGCAAATATGCACTTACCGAAATGAATATGAGAAGTGAATTAATCAACTTCATACTAGACATATACTGAAATTCCACTCAAGTGACTAAAATCAACCATGCCTCACCATGGTATTTAGTCATTACTCATATTTTGTTTCACAAGTTCCTCCCAACTTCTACCTTCTTCCACATTCTTCTTCATCTCTTCCTCTTTTATCCACTATCTCGTCTCCCCTGTCTCTTTCCTTTCTGAATTATTTTGAGATCTTATTTAACCCATTCCTTTAACTTTGTCCATCTATCTAATTCTATCATTTTCTATCTTCTGGCTTAATATTTAGTTGCATCTTTATATCATTACTCTATCTGTCTTTATTTACCCAATTTTCTTAAAATGATTTCATCGATCTCATAGATATTGTACTCCATTGTCTTTCTGTAATAGCCCAGATTTAAGCTACAGTTATTGCCGGATTATATGTCTCCAACATATCATAATCAATCCATCCTTGTAAGTTCTTGTCCTGTCTCGTATGTTTTCTAAAATTATAATAATATATCAGACACTAGTACATATTTTTAGTTATCTTCAAAATAAATTTTTTAATTCTTTATCCAACATTTGGAACCCAAAAATAAAATTACTCTAATAGTGATTGAAAGAATAGATTAGTATTAATGTAGTAGAATTTTTAATGATTTTTTATCATTTTGTAGAAACAGTAAAAAGTTTTTATCACTTCGAACTATAGTAGAATAAAAAGCAGAAATGTATTAGGCCACGACTGTGATAACAGTTCAAGTAGGCTTGTACAAGCTCTTGGTCAGCCAAAGCACAGCAGTCCCTGAGACAGCTGACTGAGGCAGAATTGTCATATCATCACTGTGTGGCAATGGATGTACACTATCCAAGTCAGCAAAACCAAACCACATAAGATTGCCTGACTCTCCAGTCCGACCCGACTTGTCTTTTGGGTCATGTTTAGGTTTTTTGTATCTGCTGTTTGAAATAATCAATTAAATTAAATTAATGCCAAAGTTACTCTTATGAAAAAAGGAAACATTGAGGGGATGCTTCTACCCCTTAGAAATTGAATTATAATAAATCTTTTCTTAGTGGGTTTATATCATATGAAAGCTAACATTTATCTAAATTTCATCAAAATCGGTTTAGTGGTTCCGGATATTTTGAGATGATTGAGTATAATGTTTTGAATTTTGTATAATATTATGGGTAGCCCCTGCATGCTTTGCGTGCCAACCCTGTCAATCGCTACGCTCAGGGGTGAAGAAAGCTCAGACTTCGGCCTCGCCTGGAGACTCTGCCTTTTGCCCCTTTATAGAACTCGGCCTACGGCCTCGCCAGGGTGCTCTGTTAAAGGCCCCTTTGTGGTACTCAGCCTATGGCTCGTGGTAGAAAGTTCGGCCTGCGGCAATATACTTTGCTACAGTTCCATTTTTGGGTCTCGGCAGGTCGCCTCGTGAGGGAGATCGGCCTGCGGATTCTTAACCAATTTGACCACGAATTTTGGTTTTAGGGGCAGTGGAGCTCATAAACATAGTCTTTTCTAAAATCTGATGGTATATTAGTAATAAACAAAAGAATACCTTTAATTTGATACCCCACTTGGGTATATTAGTTTAACACTACCCAATTTTGGGTTTTGGAGCATATTTTTTTTATTTGGGGGGCAGAGCCCTTAAATGTTGTCTCTTCCAAAATACAATGATATAATGTCATTTGGGAGATAAATACCTATAGTTTTATGCACCACTAGGGTGATTTATATTAATATTACCATTTTTTAATATTTTAATTTTTTGTTTTGTGGGCATATGCCATCAGATTTCGAAAAGGGCAATTAATAAGGGTTATTAATTGCCCTTTTCGAAATCTGATGGTATATTTGGATTCAAGAGAAAAATAGCTTTAATTTTATACCCCACTTGAGTAAATAATATCAGTATTAAAACGTTTTACATTTTTTAAAATTTAATTTTTTTTGCCTATAAGGTGCACGTTTATTACACGTCTAGAACTGTGAAGGTTTGAAACTTTTAGTCAAGATTTTCCTCAAGTTAGGTCAAAAAAACAACTTGTTTGTGATTTTCCTATAAAAAATACATAGGGGCAGTTTTGGGGGTAAAAAAAGGCTGCCATTACAGAACTATGAAGAATTTTTCAAAATCCCTTCTTATTGAACGCTTGCAATATAGGACCAATCATCCTATAAATTTTCAGCTTCGGAGGTTTAGTGTTTTAGAGAAACAGTGATCAGTATTTGGCTTTTATACAGTATATATAGATATAACTGTATTTATTTATTTTTATAAGTTATATTTTAAACCAGTGCCAGAAATAAGTAAGAGCATATCCACATTGGAGAGTCACTTGTCTTTAAAATATTGTTTTTACAAGGCCTGCTTTACATGACTAATTCTGATAGTGTTCTTGACCACCAGAAAGCTACTGTTAAAAGAAAACTGGTATTGACTGGATTTTACTGGCATATTAAATATACAGCTTAACATGCATTAAGGCAAGAGTATCGATAGAGATTAATTTTCTTTGTAAGAGCTACGGCCAGAAATGACATAACTTATACTTACTTCAAACCCAAGCTGAATTTCTTCTCCAATATAGTTGCCACACTCCTTTTCAGTTTCCTTCAGCATAGAATACACGTTATTCTTGCACTCTAGTTCTGAAGATAGCATATCTTGGCCTCTCAGTGTAAGTGTGTTATCTTTGACACACTTGGACAGTAGTGCCTGACTGCCGGTACTTGTGAATCCTCTCAGCTCATTATTGTTTCCAGGACATGCTATGTACAGCTGTTCCCCCTTAGAGAGCTTGAACACACCTTCATCATCAACTAGCTGAGGCATTGCTAATTCAAACCTGTGCCATTTTTTTGTCAAAAATACAGGCTCATGGCCGTGGTTCAAGTCTGATTTCAGGTTCAACTCACAACCTAAAAGAACAGAATAAACCAAGATCAATAGAGGTTAAAATATTATAGAATATATATGTTATTTTTGTTAAATACTCGTATATGAAAGTGACTGTATATGAGTGTAAATGAGCGAATGTGCCCAGATGAAAAATGTAGTATATGAATACATCAGTTACAATTAAAATATACTGTAATCAAATGACTTTTAATCAAATAAGGCTTTTCAAGATTTAAGACACCTTCAGTCCTGACTCTTGCTTCCATTTTTATATTTACTATTTAAAAAAATATTAGTCAATGTTCTCCTTCAAAATTAGTTTTATAATACGTTTTAATTCTGTTCCTAATCATACTAATTATCTGGAGTTGCTTTAGAAAATGCTGCTGTATAAAATATATATTATATTGACAGGGATTGTTTTTCGTCTTAGGAAACCGAGCTTCAAGATATATGGATCAATATAAATAACATTCACTCATCACACTCATTCGAAATCCATATTCGCCCATATCTTGACGATCGGCGTCTTATGAATAAATAAATAAATAAATAGACAGTGATTGTTTATTATCTTAGGACGCCGATCATCATGATATATGGATTTCAAATGAGCGTGATGAGTGTAGATGAGCGAATATAGTCATTGTTAAGCTTGGGTCGACTATTCCTTAGAAAGAGTCATTAATTAGTAGCCAGGCGATAAATGAACAGCTATTAGTTATCAGCTGATCTCTTTCAACATTTGCTATAACTCTGATTAGGGTCGAACAGATATAACCTTTTTTTTCTAATTTTGGTATCTTGGCACAGCCGCCTCTAGGTCGAGCTTGTTACGCTGGAGCCTAGAGTGAGACAGATAATGACAGAGAGGGCAGCATGGCTGCCTGGAGAGAAAGACAGGGAAGATTACAAATTGTAATGAGAATGAGAGAGACAGGAAACAGCAGATAGAGAGGTATTGGGTTGAGAGAGGGGTACTTGGTAGAACATTTCAGCCAGTGCTGCATATCAGCAGCTGCGCTAAGCTCGTTTCACTGCTACACGAAGTCTGACTATTCCCCTATCTCTTGGTTGGTAGCGTAGTTGGTTCAATCCCAGCTTCATGTGCTAAAGGTTGTCAGTACGATCCCAATCAGAGTCATAATACATTTTGAGAAGGATCAGCTGATAACCACTGGCTGTTCATTTGTCATTGGGCTATTAATTAATGACACTTTCTAAGGAATAGTCGGCCTTAGTTTGTAACAATGATTACATTCGCTCATCAACACTCATCACACTCATTCGAAATCCATATTCGCCCATATCTTGACGATCGGCGTCTTATGAATAAATAAATAAGTAAAAAAATAAATCTTTTCACTTCTTTTAGACTTCTATTCATTGCCGATCGTCCCATCCTTCCCTCCCTCTTTAGCCTTTTCCTTACTTGTACATTGAACTCTTCTTGATTTTGTCTAGTCATCACTGATCAGTGACATCCTTGAGAGAGTTGACAAGTGTAATGACAACTTAAAAGAGTATACCATGCATCTTTCAGGAGCTACAAAACAGATTCACACTTTAGAAGCATTCATCGATGAAAAAAGAGACAAATTTCACAAATACGAACAATCCAACACTGCTCATAAATATTAATATAAAAATATTTTCTGATGAAAAGGATGAGAATTAAGTCGAATTTGATGGAAGGTCAGGTTTTATATTTAAAGTGTATGTTAAAATTCATTGAAATCAAATTTGAGTAGACGAAAAAAAAAGCAAAAAAGCATATGAAGTGTGTCAGACCGCTTTGAAGTTTTGTCACTTTTGATGTTGCTGCGAGGGAGTCTTCACATGAATATATTGTGAAGGCTGCAACAAAGTTGGTAAAGTGTTATTATTTATTATTATTATTATTATTATTCATTGCTCATGATTATTATTATTATTGATTAATTCATAGGTTATCAGTGAAGAATTTGTAAATGAGAGTTTCCATTCCAAGATGTACCTTAAAACTGGAAGACATGAAGACCATACCTGAGTTTTACAAGTACATAAAAAGTAATGAGCTGTCTACCATTTTTCCCAATCTCGAAGTAGCACTGAGGATCTTGTTGACACTTCCAGTTCTGCTGAAAGGGGGTTTTCAGTCTTATCTTCAGGAAAAACTGAATGCACTGATTTTAATATGCTCTGAACATGAGGTTACTCTTAAGACTAATTTTTCTGAGATTGTTATAAACTTCCCAAAAAAAATAAAAAAAATCCTGTCATTTAAATGTTATTTATGTTCATTAAGGTGTATTTAATTGTATTCCTTTACTAAATCTTAAGTACGAACTATGTAATAACTTAACAATTTTTATTGGTGTTGAATAAATCTTTAAAACTTACAACTTTGGTGGCCTTGTTAATACGTAAAACTTTCTTTTACTATTCCATACCCCAGAATCCCCCGGCAGGGGGGGTTAAAGCTGTTGCAGCCCAGGGCTCTCTATTCACCCTAAACTTGGGCCTGAGTGTAGATGGTGTAGTCATTGTTACCAACTAAGATTGACTGTTCCTTAGAAAGAGCTATTTATTAAAATCTCAATAACCAAGGCAATTACATGGAACCTGCAGATTTACATGGAATCTGAACCACATAGTATTGGTCTGACTGTCAGCTGACAAGTCCGATACTTAGTTCTCTTCCCTTCACAGCATGCGAACACTGATTACCACCCAACATTGACACCCCATACTTCTCTAGTAGTGTCCACATCGATGGAAACCATTGAGTGGACGCCATGTCAGCATTAAGAGGACTGAACATAGAACTTATCACCTACAATCTCCACAGCACTTTGTCTCTAAGTAGCTTGGGTTACATCACTGCGCCACTAGTGCGGACTTTACATACATAACCTACTAGAATTACTCCAAAGAGACATCAACTTAAAGTTTTCTAGTCGTCCATGGTCCTATCATGAGCTCATATCAGTACTATGATATCAATAATAAAAATATTTTACCTACAAGGAAATTTTCTGCTTTCTATATACAATATACTTTATATATGTTGTATGGTTTGTTTTTCAGCTACCATTTGTTAATTTTTTAAAACTGCAATGTATAATTTGGATAAAGATCAAAATTCATGATATTATTAATCGAAAAA
Source organism: Stictocephala bisonia (assembly GCA_035578905.1). Lineage (NCBI taxonomy): Eukaryota > Metazoa > Arthropoda > Insecta > Hemiptera > Membracidae > Stictocephala > Stictocephala bisonia. The sequence continues at coordinate 27,287 of JAQJVL010004099.1, forward strand.
AAAAAATGGAACATGCTCTCCTGTCACAAAGCTAAGTCCAATGCAACGAGCCATTTAAGACCTGCCTCACTGATTCTGTTTATACTGGCTAATCCCTTCATAAAAGAACACAGGGGGCACTCTGAAACTATGTGATTCATTGTTTGAATAGACTCCCTGTAATCACATGACTGATCTAGTGTCAATCCCCATTTATTCCAGTAGTTGTATCTGCCAACGCCAGTACAGAATCGATTCAACAGTGTTCACTCCCTACAAGGAAGGTTCATTCAATCTACAGGTATTAACGGATCGTTAATAAGGAATTTATTTCTCCATCAAAACTGTTCCACGCTACAGCCCAGCTAGTATTGAGTGATCTGCTCAATTAGGAAGTAGTATGTAGTAGAGGTGGGTTTCAAGATTTTAAGCAACCATTCTGACGTGGGAGATCCTGGGTAGCAGGGAGGTGCGGGACATTCAAGATCTTATTGAATTCTTTAAGTAGTGCTTCCTGATGTATCTTTGGAGTAGCTATATTCCACAGCACCGAGAGCCAAGGTAGTGAAGTTGCCATGAAAGTGCCACTAATAGCTTTCATGAACCTATTAAGTTGGACATTAGTCGCCTGAGTGTGGTGTTCGCGTCCATAACAAATATTTCAAGCTGTACGTACGTACTGTATACCCTGGGTAGTTCTAAATGAGCAACGAATCTGGTAGCTGGACTGTCACGAATTTGTTCCTATCTATGGCAACTATGGTGATTAACTTTTTCAATACTTTGATACCAACCCCAAAATGAAGGAGGTAGACAGTTCACTTAATATGCATTATTACTTTAGATGATTATGTCTGTGCCACTGATACAAAATTTACGATTTAAACTAACTTCTTACCAGCAATATATATAAAAATAGCCTCCCATAAATGCCTATGTTAACAATAACCCTTTCTGAAAAGTAGTTCGATTTCTCAGTTAAAAGCATTTTACAACATTACAAAGCTCATGAACATACACATAGGTAAGATAGTATTATCTTTCATGATCTCCTTAAGACAAAAAAAATCAATCATGCTGCTTATCTCATTACAAAACTAACCTTTGGAACGCCAAAACCAAAACCATGTTATTGGGTTGAGACTCCATCCATATGCAATTTGAATTGAAATAGTGAATATAATGTACTTTGTGAAAAATTTCATGTTGGTCAGGATTAAAAATTGAAATTGATCTGTGAACAGCATTATTTAAATACATTAATAATATTTATGTAATTTTTAATATAATATTGGAACATTAATAACTATCCAAAAAGTTATTCATTTTTAAATTATGTGGTAAGCTTTATAATTTCGACATATAACTGCTGTACATTATACTGAAATATTCATGAGTTTAGCAAACCAAAAATCTTTTAATTTAGCACTGGTACAAGATACATTATTTCACCAACTATACATTGAGGAAAAGTCATAGTAACATTTACAATTGTTCACAAACAACTGAAGCTGTAGATAAATAGAATGATTTAATAAAAAACTAATACCAAGCCAAAAGTAAGTTTTGATTAAAAACTCACTTTAATAACAAGCCAAACAAATTAAATTACACTTTAATATCTTATTTTCATAAAATAGTGTACCCTACCCTCAAAATTACCGTGTCTTTTTATGTAGATGATACACAGGGTTTTATAACAAATAAAAACCTTGAGTTTTGTAAAGCAAGGTTTACTGACAAAAATGGAAAATTAGTATGAAGAAAATGGTCTTTTACTCAATGGATCCAAAACAAACGTTATTCTGTTCACAGAAGTATTTCAAGTAACATGCTCTTGGATGATTCTGGAAATTTAACTGAATCTTATAAAGTTTTAGGAATAACAACAGATCAAACAGATATGAACATTTGATTGTTCTCTCCACAAAATTAAGTTCTTTCTAATATTTCCACTAAAATTTCTTTTATACTTCCATATAAATTGAAAAGTGGTATACTTTGCTTACATACAATACTCGTACATTTTAAAACATAGGATTGTGTTGTGGAATACAGGGGAAAAAATAAGTTGATTTTCAAAGTAGAAAAGTCAATTGTAAGAACTATTTGTAATATAGGAAACAGAAATGTCAGTTGTGATCCTTTATTTAAAAAATAATAATTTTTAAGTGCAACTGTAATATAGAGGCACTTATAACTGGCATAGTGGTATAGAGCTCCAGTTATAATATGCGGTGTCAAGTTTTAGGGGGGGGGGGGAGTTGAGCTGGACACATGGTTTCAAACTCTTCCATATATCCTTTAAAAGTGACCATGATTCTAATTTAAAAACATTTTGAAATTAGTAAAAACTAACTCAAATCAAACCTTTTTGACAGTTTAAGATTTCATCATTCATATGAGGCTAGGCACAAGTTGATAATTTCAAACCATAACTCTATAAGAAAAGAGCCCTTATTTCTGTGGAAGCTTAAGTGGAAGCTAAATGTACAATAAATTGCCCACAAGTACTGTATTATTAATTTAAAAGACAAGTGTGTTTTAGCCAATATAAATAATAAACTTATGTCAAAAAAGTATTGTAATGTAAAAGAATTCCTAGATGACAATATAAAGTTTTTTCTTATAAGGAGGGAGGGAGGGAGGGAGGGAGAGGGAGAGAGAGAGAGAGAGAGAGAGAGAGAGAGAGAGAGAGAGAGAGAGAGAGAGAGAGAGAGAGAGAGAGAGAGAGAGAGAGAGAGAGAGAGAGAGAGAGAGATGAGAGAGAGAGAGAGAGAGAGAGAGAGAGAGAGAGAGAGAGAGAGAGAGAGAGAGAGAGAGAGAGAGAGAGAGAGATGGTGGGGGTTGTTCATCCATAGAGGAACATTCAGGTATAGATGTATTTCAGTTAGTATATATATATATATATATATATATATATATATATATATATATATATATATATATACTGTATATCCAGTTTGCTGATGGGGAAGGGGTTGAAGGGAAGTGGTCTATCTTATGTTTAGATTAGGTGGGTCACAGGATTTTGTTATCCATTGGTGTGCTAATTCCATCCTTCAGAGTTGGGAACTATTGGGAAGGAAGGGATCTGATTACTTTATTGGTGTAACACTGATCTAAATTTTGATTATGGAGAAGAGTATGGGCAGAGAAAGTTTTTTCAGGATTTTGGACTTTGCAAACCATGTGTATGGCCATTCATGTGTTTTCAAAGGGTTTCACTGGTAAGGCCAATATATTAGGCAGGACAGTGCTGGCACTGGAGTTGATAAATTAGATTGGTGGAATCACAGGAGTGGTTTCCAGGTATCTTGTAGGTTAAGGAGGTAGTGGAGCTGGTAAAAGATGTGGTTGGGAGATGAATAGGGCAGGTTTTGCAAGATTTCTTGTTACAAGGATTAGAAACAGGTGTTGCTGGTCTTTAGGACTGGTCAGGATGTTGGGATCAGGTAACTTAGGATGGACCAGAATTTGGTGGAGGTTTTTATTTTGTCTGAAAATCACAATAGGAAGTCACTGATTATATCCACCAATCCCCATCTTCTCAATGAACTTACTAATACTATTACCACTGCCAACAACCTGCTAACCAAACTCAACCAAACCAAACTAAAAAAACTTTCCAAACTGTATTTACAAACCTTCCAAACAGCTGGATTCCTTCAAATTAGGCCTAACCTTGAATCCACCTATCCTCTTATAGACCCAAAACCCAACCTAGCTGACCTTCTTAATATACCCACACCCATTGGCCAACTCCCTGTTCTTCCCAAAAAACTGTGTACCAACTCCTCTACCAACTATATTACCCCTTCCCCCGCAAGTGTCAAACCCACGGAAACAGTCAATCCTTTCAACCATTCCGTGTATAACCGATCAAACCATACCCTCTCCGAACCCGAACTGAGCATTTTGTCCAAAGGCCTTACTTTCACTCCTACTTCTCACCTAGATCAGTTCTCCTTAGGTTCTGATATCATTTCCTATGGCCGCAACCGGAAGTTGGAGATTTTTTTTAGAACAAGACCTTCAACCCTAATCCTAAGAACCTGCCTGAAACCTGCCTAGCGCGCTTCAAACCTTCTTCCAGCTTTGACCCAACACCACTACCTCCTGACCATCCTATTGAACTTTACCTTAACTTCATCCTCCAAAAAGTATCAGATCGTCAGTTCTTCTCCCAACTCCCTAAAGATCAGAACCTTATCATCGCTGAACGCAGAGTCATAAAGTCCCAAAAATCCAATGACAACATAATGATCCTTCCTGCCGATAAAGGTTCCACCACTGTTATTCTTAACAAATCCGATTATATGAGTGAAATTAACCTCCAGTTATCCGATTCCACCACCTACAATAACTTGACTTCGACCCAACCAAAAACACAACCAAGAACTGAAAAATCTCCTCCTTCTTCATGCTAAACACCAAAACCTAACCACCGTCAGCCAAATCCTGCTTATCAATGAACAGCTTATTCCACCCCAGTTTTATATCCTACCCAAAATCCATAAAGGCACCATCCCTCCCCCTGGTAGGCCTATTGTGGCCTGCTATAATTCTGTTACCGAACATATCTCTGCCTTTGTCGATGACAAACTCCAACCTCTAGTACGACAACTTCCTTCCCACATCCAGGATACCAATCATTTCCTTATCGCCTTTTCAATCTTCCCCAACCACTACCCCTTAACACCAAACTGGTTACCATTGATGCCACTTCACTGTACACCAATATACCCCACGCTCATGGCTTAGCTGCTATTGAGTATTTCCTCAATACACGACCTCCAAACACCAAACCTAGCACTTCCTTCCTAGTTCAGCTGACTCAATTCATTCTTGAAAAAAACCAATTCCAAAGTTCTGGCATCAACTACCTCCAGATCAAGGGTATCGCTATGGGTACCCGCATGGCCCCTTCCTATGCCGACCTGTTGATGGGGAAATTGGAGAAGACTTTCCTTCAAAAACAACCCGTCCAACCTCTCTGCTGGCTCCGTTTCATCGATGATATTTTCATGATCTGGACTGACTCCGAAATCTTTCTTCAAAGCCTACAAAACTTTTCATCTCTGAATTTTACCTGGCAATCCTCTTCTGAATGCATAGTCTACCTTGATGTTGAAATTGGATTGCAGTACGGTGTCCTTCAAACTGATATTCACATCAAACCTATCAATAAACAACTATACCTTCACTATACCAGCTGTCACCCCAACAACACTAAACGCTCCCTACCCTATAGTCTAGCCACCCGTGCTAAACGTATCATTTCCTCTCCCAGAAACCTAAAGAAATACAACAACCAACTTGTCAGTGCATTCCAAAAGAGAGGTTACCCTACCAACCTTATTAAAAACGAAATCCGTTTAGCCCAGTCCCAAAACCAACCCTAAACCAGAAGCAGTTCCCAATGCTTACCCCTTGCCACTAATTACCACCATGGCCTACAGAAACTCAACCAAATTCTGAAAGATGGCTTCAACATCTTAAAAGCTTCCCCCCCACACCAAAGATCTCCTTGAAAAACCTCCGATTGTGACTTTCAGACATAATAAAAACCTCCGCCAAATCCTGGTCCATCCTAAGTTACCTGATCCCAACATCCTGACCTGTCATAATACCAGCAACCATCCGGTTCTAATTCTTGTAACAAGAAATCTTGTAAAACCTGCCCTATTCATCTCCCAACCACATCTTTTACCAGTTCCACTACCTCCTTAACCTACAAGATACCTGGAAACCACTCCTGTGATTCCACCAATCTAATTTATCAACTCCAGTGCCAGCACTGTCCTGCCCAATATATTGGCCTTACCAGTGAAACCCTTCGAAAACGCATGAATGGCCATACACATGGTTGCAAAGTCCAAAATCCTGAAAAACCTGTCTCTGCCCATACTCTTCTCCATAATCAAAACTTAGATCAGTGTTACACCACTAAAGTAATCAGATCCCCTCCTTCCCATGCCAATAATTCCCAACTCTGAAGGATGGAATTAGCACACCAATGGACAACAAAATCCTGTGACCCACCTAATCTAAACATAAGATAGACCTCTTCCCCATCAGCAAACTTCATATATATACTAACTGAAATACATCTATACCTGAGTGTTCCTCTACGGACGAACAACCCCCACCACAGCCACCTACCCACCAGCAGTAGTGGAGTAGTGGAAGCCATTTCAGTCTCTCTCTCTCTCTCTCCCTCTACCCTCCCCGTTCTCTCACTCTCTCTCTCTCTCCTCACCTGAAAAAAAATGCCAGTGGCATTGAAAATTTGTTAGATTGTGTTTATTTTGTGTTTGTTACTACTATCTATCTGGTGTTAGTAAACTTGTCTTTTAAGGTAAGTTTGCTGATGTCCTGTCTCTCCAATATACTTTATACAAAATAAATAAATCAGTATAAATAATTACATACAGAATTTAACTAAGTTGAAAACAATGCAGTTGAACATGTCATAAATTTTACAAAGGCTTTCTGTTTCAGGATTAATAAAGATATTATTGTAACAGTTTTGTACAGATAGTTTTATTACACAGTAAATAAAACTATGCCTAAATAAAACTTTTATGCTTATGCGTAAATAGGTTACAACACAATAAATCCAAATTGAACCTATTTACTGACAGAAATGTTACCCATCCATCCACCCACACTGTGGTAATGGGTGTGGTACACGTGTAACTATATATTCTTTTGTCAACACTACTTCAAGGGCAATGGTTGCTCTGAAAACACACTCTTCCACTCCTACACGTACTGAGATATTGGCACACACTTAATATGGTATGTGTAAAAGTATAGTAAATACAATCGAAATTATTTTTAAACTTTGTTCATTCTTATTTATTTTAGAACAAGGTAAACAGACATTTTCATTACTGCAAGAAGAAAATGCTCAACAATTTTTCTCTACTTACCATATAAAAAACTCCATAGTTAACCAATTTTCCATACAAACCAACTCAATGATTTCAATACAAACCTTCAATATCTTCAGTGTCCTCTCGTATCACTGATAGATTACAATCTAGATTATCTGATAATAAGCATTAGTGATTCATTGTGGGTTTATTATTTATCAAGACAATCTCTATACAGTCAACTCTTGAACTTAACATTAAAATAAACCCTAATTGAAAAAAAATTGGAAAAGTTCTTTGCAAAATTTGATGCTATACACTTTTTACAACATTTACAATTGTGGAATTATCATTTCCAATTTAATTTTATTAACTTGTCATACATTTGAAAAAAATTCTGGTAACATTATTTTGAATTGGTGTTTATTATTTACATACTTTTGAAGTGAATACAATTATATATACCGTAACATTATTATTTAATCATAAAACTATATCTTTTGTTTGAAAAAACCAATATTTTCAAGGTCCATAATGAAAAAAAGTGTGCTTCAAAGTTTTAAAAACTTAAAACTTGAATTCAGAAGAGCCAATTTCCCCAGTTTGTATTGAAAGGATTATTTTGCTTATTTTACTATAGTAATAATACACTCTTAAAGAAAGAAATAATACATAAAAACTACTATTTAACTATATAGTCAAACAAACAAACAGCACAACTATGGGAGTGGGAGTAGCATAGTAATAACTAAGCTGGGTAATCCACTGATATCACACAAAAAATAAAATAAAATAAACCACTTTTTGATTGTTTGACCGTGTAGGCAAGGAACAAACTAAAACTCTTGATTATATTTTTCCTTACAAAATCAATTATATAGATAGGCCGCTTAGAAAATGGACTACTGAACAATCTAGTAAGAATGAGATGCACTGAGTGGTGGAAGTAAAGCAGGGAATTACTCTCCCCCTCTACTATTAACTCCATTTAACTATTGTCATGGCAACCAAGATGATAGAAAGCTGTGTGCTGTTGGTGCAATATGTTGCCTTGCACAATATATCATTAGCAGCAGTAACCATCATCGGTTGGTTTGATTAACACCAGTAAATCAAGCTTAGTACAATTAAATCATTGTTTATTATTCAAAAGACAATTAATTAATAATAGCGATAAGGCAATAAATAATAATGTAAACAATATATAGCAAGCAAACAAACTTGTACAATTCATTACAGTTATTTGTCTATCAAACTGCGGAAGTTGAATACTTGAAGGTAGAAGTTAGTCATGCCCTTGAAGAAAGGCAGCTCAGTGGGGAAACCATCTCCTCTGCTGCTGGAATCCCTACATGTGCTAATTGTTATATAACAATAGACCTTCTACTGTAATGGAAGGTTTATGATATACAACTCACAAGTTGCTTATTGTCCGACCCAATTATAAAACTAAATCAACATACAGGAATGAAAACTAAGTTCTTCTAGTTTAGTATACCATAAAATATAACTGGTTTGCACTATAAATATTTTCGATACAGCGCTTTTAGCGTCATTTCGGCTCGAGATGCTAGCTTACAGGTGATTCAAGACATCAGCACTTTGAGGCTTAATAAATAAATTACAAATTTTAATACATATTATAAATTATAAATAAATAATACATAAATTACATACATGCATACACAATTTGTAGCTTTTTAAAAAGCCATATTCTAAAGTAGTCTGGTTACCTATTGAGGCCTATTTATCTTTTATAAAGTACTATCTATTTATTGACTAAGGATCAAGGCAATAGAAAAACATAACATTTATCTTGAAATCCAAATCATTTTATGATTTTGTTCAATGTGAGTACATAGTCCAGCCGTTTTAACTTCACATCTGAGGTTTGCGGGCTTAACTGAAAAATTGATATAGACGTCGCATCCAGACCGCCACAACCCTTCTCTAAATTTTACATCCGGGGACTCACAATTGGGAAGAATTCAAAGTAGGTACAAATTTATTTTTTTTAGTGGGAATTAAAATATGTTTAGTCTTTAGCTGGAAGTACTTTTTTTACTGTTTACAATTATCAAAAAAACGAAGTCAATCGGACAATTTTAACTAATAAAAACTATCAAGCCTTAGCATGATTTATCTAGACCGGAAACAAATAAACCGTGGGACAGGGAGGAGCCAAGCGCTCAAGATATACAATGTTGCCATGTTGTGCTCCCCTCAGAGGTAAAGTTAGAACGGCTGGAATATAGGTCGAGTATCAGTACGATTTCAGTTCTCTTCATAACTTGCAGTCCGGTCAAGGCCCACCACCAATTTGGATACCATAATAGACTAATCAATCAATAATGTCCACGGTAATAATGTACAATACCATTGAATAAATAGCCACTCAACGTGATACTCACCTTGGGAGTGTTATTTGTCTTACTTTAATTTTTGACAGAGAAAACTAAGAAAACAATTAACAGCAAAAAGTTGGCAGTTTTTTGCTATCAACTCCAGAGTAAACGAGACATATGAGACAACTAATGTATGTCAAAGTACTATTGAATTGTAACTATCGCCAAATATTTTATACAGATTTCTACGCTTTGTATCCTCCGTATTCCTTGTTTAATTGAGCATTGTTTCACTACAACTGTATATATATATATATATATTGACACTTCCATGCGCAGTAATTCGTATTTATCCATTTCATATAAAATTACGCTCTAACATCAATTTTAAAAGAAAAGTCATTAGGATTTATTTAATAAAAGACGTGTTCCGTCAGGGAAAAATTTGATAACTTATTAACAGATATCAAATCAAACCCATTTTTAGGCATGCGACGGCAAAACATCATGATAGTCAGCCAGTCTGATAGATGGACTGAAGGGCTACATTATATATTTGTATTTTATTCTTATTCACTTCATGTCGTACGATTAAGTTTCAGTAACAAGTTCTAATATTTTATTAGAAATGGTAAGTTATTGTTATTATCCGCATTTAATCGAATAATCTTTAGTTATAAATTAATAACTCTGTTTTTAATTAATTTCCAAATATATCTTCTCAAACTATAACTAGACTAATATCTGATTTTGCATACTTTTATAGTTTCTTTCGTGCTCGATTCGAGCCGCTCATCGTAAACTAGAAAACTAACCTATATTGGTTATATATTTTCATGCTACTAAATAGTAATTTTCTCTTTTCCCCCGTTTTTACAAATGATATTCACCATCATATATGTTATTTTACTTTAGGTTTTTAAAAGATGAATAAAGATAAATACAATGTATGTCCAGTTGATGTTTTCAATCCTGGTGTAGGAATAGGCTGCTTAACCCTTTTACCGCTGACGTCCTTTAAAAAGGATGTTGGTATTCTGTCTGAAAATCGCCGACGTCCTTATAAAAGGACGTTTCGTAATATGCCTATAATTTTGTTATTTGAAAACAAAAAAGCCCAGTTGGCTGTCTGTGATCCTAAATAAATGTATTAAGGGTTAAAAAATGTTTTAATGGTGGCAATACTTATTCCCGGTGGTCACGTGTCAGTAGCAGACGTCTGTCACCACGTGCGTTCCATAGTGCCGTCAAGTTGCGTTTATTTGCTCTTGAATTGTATTTTGCGTTATTTTAGTTTGTGTTTTGGACATGTCTAATGTACCTAAGTCACCACTTAGTGAACATACAATACGGCGATTAGTGCAAACAGATCATCTGAGTGATTCGGAATGCAATAATATTGATAGCAGTTCCGATGAGTCTGTAGTGGACGACACGGATTCCGATCCAACTTATGAACCAAACACTTCCAACGTGAGTAGTAACAACACATCATTCGCAATACCTAACAGGGCTGTGTTATCATCTGACTCTTATAGTGTTGACGATCCTAGGCCCGGTCCAAGTAATGTTAGGCTGTCTCCACCTGATAGGCCACGCCCTCGCGGCCGACCCTCGCAGCACGCTCCTCCCACCACATCTCACTCTATCTCTGATACTGACACTGACTCTGAACCTGATAATGACAGTGATGGATGGGATGACATTGACGAAAATAATGATCCCGGATATGTCCACAATTTTACTTTTAACGAACTACCCGGACCAAAGCACTGCCCACCAAGAAATTCTCCCCCAATTGATTATTTTGACTTATTTTTTCACTGACATTTTTGAACGTCAACACAAACCAACAATTATGCACAATATTTTATCGACGTTAACCGTGCCAGATTATCAATCCACAGTAGATCACGTAATTGGAGACCAGTAGGTTTCATGGAAATAAAAGCGTTTATTGCAGTACTGTTGAACATGGGCCTAAATAAAAAAGCAACTATCGAGATGTACTGGTCAAAGAAATTGTCACAGGAAACACCATGGTTTGGGAAAATGTTTTCACGAATTAGATTTGAGACAATTTTAAAATTTTTCTACATGGTAGACACCAGAAATTTGCCGAAACTAAAAGAGCCAGGTTACGAACCTTGTGCGCGATTTAGCCCATTGATTGACCACGCAAATCGTATGTTTAGACACTATTACACTCCTAATCAGCAACTTTATATAGATGAGAGTCTCATAGGCACAACAAACCATACTCAGCTTATACAATACTTGCCCAATAAGCACCACCATAAGTGGGGCATAAAACTATGGATGGTATGCGATGCTGTGACCAAATATTGTTTAGGTTTTATGTGCTATAAAGGAGTGAAAGGAAATGATGATTCTGATAAACAAAATGGACTTGCTTACAATGTTGTTGTAAAATTATTGCAAATGTGTAATTATTTGAATAAGGGGTTTCATGTTTTTGTTGACAATTTTTTTACGTCTATACCGCTGGCAAAGTTTTTGTATTCAAAATTGACACACCTTACTGGAACTTTACGTTCAAACAGAAAAGGCATCCCTGCACATATGAAAACAAGATTTGGAGTTGGTCAAAAAAAATATTGTCGTAAGGGCACGTTGCTTATGCTAGGTAGTCGTCAAAAGGCTTCACAAAAGAAACAGGTATTACTCCTATCAACAGATAGTACGGCAGGTGATGAACTAAAAACTAAAAGGAAAGGAAATAAAGTGTTTATAACAAGTAGGCCTAAAATGATACGCCACTACAATGCTTTTATGGGTGGGGTCGATTCAGCAGACCAAATGCTTTATTGTTATTTGGATGAACGGCGTACTTTTCGCTATTGGAAGAAAGTTTCTTTTCATATTTTTTCTAGGATGCTTGTAAACCTGTACATACTGTACTAACTAAACACTGATAAGCATTTAGTGTTTTCATTTAGTGTCTGACATCTAGATTTGCATTTAAAGTGTCAATTATTGAAGCCATCACTGAGGAATGGATTGGAGACCCCGCGCTGGTATCAACAAACAGAAGGTACTGCTATGGGAAATCCATTATCATGTTTTGTGGCAAATCTATTTATGTGTAATTTTGAAATAAAAGCTAAAGAAACTTTACCATATTTTCCCCAATATTGGTTTAGATATGTGGATGATATATTTGCAATATTTAACACAAATCAAAATTTAAATAACTTTCTTAGTCAATTGAACTCTTTTTACACAACAATAAAATTTACATATGAATCTGAATCGAATTACCATTTTTAGATATTTTAGTTTCAAGAAATGAAATTTCTCAAAATCTTGATTTTAACATATATAGAAAACCAACTCACACCAACAGATTCATCACCAATGACTCATATCATCCACCAACTCAAAAAAGAGCAGCATTCAACAACATGATTTATAGATTATTAAACACGCCTTTGAATGAGGACAATTTTGAAAAAGAACTTTCCTATATCAAAAATATTGCTGTTTACAATGGATATGATCCTATACTAATTGATAATATTTTAAAAAAGTCTGTTAAAAAACAAATTAAAAGATCAAGGACTACATTAAAAGAAATAAAAGAAAAAGAAGAAAATTATTGGGCAAGTTTTACATTTAACACAAAATTGTCAAGAACCATTCAACACTCATTCAAGAAAAATTCAAATATCAAACCTACATTCAAAACTACAAACAAATTAAAAAACAAACTGAATAACCCTAAAGACAAAATTAAAAATGAAAATCTATCAGGAATCTATGAAATTAACTGTGATAACTGCGAAGAAAAATACATAGGACAAACCAAAAGAAATTTAAAAATAAGATACAAAGAACATTTTTCACACATTAAATTTAACAGAGAAGAAAAGTCAGCAGTTGCTAGACATTGTTTGACAACAAATCACAATATTAGCAAAGAAAATTCAAAAATAATAAAATCAGTTTCATCTTCTAAATACTTGAATGCCTGGGAAACATTTTATAAACAAGAGTAATCAAATCAAATCAAATCGTTTTATTTGTCTTATTACACTAAAGCATTGACAAAGTCAAAATACAGTCATTATTAGACATAGTCAAAGAATCCATAATACTAGTATTATTTTATATATTTACATTAGTTATACAAATTAAAAATTAAATACTGTAGATAGTACAATATCTTACAGTTACTATATGACCATTCTCCATGCAAAGGGCCGCAGTCATTAAAAAGTTATGTCATTTAAGATAAGGAATTCTGATAAATTATAGAAAGGATTTTTGGATAGCCACTCATAGAATTTTGTAAAAAAGACCTTTTCTGGGTATCTATCCACTAGATGTTTTACCTTATTCACTAGCTTTTGAGATATGATAATATGACTCTGCTGTGTTTTGCTTAGCCTACAATGGGCTATATTGATACTATTTTTGTTTCTAGTGTTATAACTGTGCAGGTCACTTCTTAAGGTTAGGTTTTGTGTGTTTTTTAGTGTATAGGAGACCAGATCTAATATGTACAAATTTATAACCGTTAACAGTTTAAGCCTGACAAAAAGCGGTTTGCAATGATCCAGTGGTTGTGCTTTTGTTATTACTCGGATAGCCTTCTTTTGCAGAATTAGGATTTCACCTATTTTGCTACTGTTGCCCCAGATTATTAATCCATATCTTATAATTGATTGAAAAAATGCATAATATGAAGATAAAACATAATCATTAGGCACACAGGACATAACTCGCCTTAGCAAAAAAATTACTCTAGATAGTCTCTTTGAGACATAATCAATGTGTGAATTCCAAGTTAGGCTATCGTCAATGAAGATCCCGAGAAATTTGACACTGGTAGCAAAATTTGTTGTTTCATCGAATAACGGAGTTTGTTTTAAGCTAAATAGTATATTCTGAGTTTTACCTTCATTTAACAGAAACCCGTTTGACCTGAACCATATTGATGCATCTTCCATTGTTTTTTTGACAAGGTCTTGCAAATTATCAAAGTTAGTGTGAGTATTAAGGAAAGTTGTGTCATCTGCATACATTATTGATTTAGCTTTGACAGCACTCGGAAGATCATTGATTTGTAATAAAAATAAAAGAGGTCCCAGGACCGAGCCCTGTGGTACACCAGTTGGAACCACCATTTCACTGGACCACTCTCCACTGACACAAACTCTTTGTTTACGGTTTGTTAAGTAGCATTTAAAAAATTGTGCTGATTTCCCAGTAATACCATAGTAATGGAGCTTAGATATGAGTTCCCCATGATCTACACAATCAAAGGCCTTGCTCAGATCACACAAAGTGGTCTGAGCAAAGGTCTTATTTTCGAAAGCATTTATAACGTCCTTAATAAGTGCGTCAACAGCATCGATAGTGCTTTTACCCCTTCTAAAACCAAACTGAGAGAGATTTAGGTAGTGATTTTCTTCTAGGTATTCCAGTAGTTGATCATGTACAATTATTTCAATTATTTTAGATAAAACCGGTACTACTGAAATCGGTCGATAGCTTTCTGGTAGGTCTCTGGGGCCTTTTTTGTATATGGGACATATTCGAGATAATTTTAGCTCTTCAGGAAAAGTACCTTCTAAAAGACATTTATTTATACAAACCATTAAGGGAAATAGAAAGCCCTGGTAAATACTTTTAAAGATGTTGTTGGACAGACTAAAAATATCTGTACTGTCTGAATTTTTAAGTCTTTTTATAGCTTTGGTAATATCTTCAGTTGAGATCTGTTTGAGGGTAAAAGTGTTGATCTGTTCAATTTGATGGTTTTTGACAAGGCTTAGACTATTTATTGGAGGTTTGATGATGCTATCTTTTATTTCTTTTACAGAGTCAACAAAAAATTGGTTGAAATTGTTTGGACTGATATCTGTAGTTTTGTTGGGGCCTGAATTAGAAGTGTTTACTTTAATGATGTTCCAAGCAGTCTTGCATTTATTTTTGCTTCTTTCTATTTTATTTGCATTGTAAGACAGTTTTGCATTTACTATAGCCTTTTTATAGGTATTTTTGAGGTTTAAATAGTTTTCTAATAGTCTATCACAACTGGAATTTTTAACTAATTTGTTTAGACAAAGCAGCCTTTCTTTCATGAGAGAAAGGTCCCTATTGTACCATTCATGATGAGATTTTGTCCTTTTAACCTTATAACAATCTCTTTTTATAGTAGAGAAAGATTCCAGTTTATTTATTATAATTTTTAAAAACGTTTGAAAAGTGTTTTGTGCATTTAAAAGGTTTTGGCTAACCATAAAGTTACTCCAGTCATGTGATATAAAACTATCTCGAAGGTCAGGGATAGCAGATTTTGACAGGCTGATTATAAAAGAATTTCCTTGTTCCACACTAATTCATCTTTAATGAACAATGAAAATGGACCTATTCAAAATTCTTGTTTATTATCAACTTATTTTATTAAAAATTATACACTCTGATATATATATATATACACACACTATACATTGTTTACAATATATTTATACTTATATTCTTTAAATTATTTACATCTGTTTTCAGAACTAATTATTGTCTTGTTTGTTTACAAATAAAGTTGTGTTGCCTGATGATGCCAGCTTTGCTGGCGAAAGGCCTAGTTAAAAATTAAAAATATATTGGTTTTATTGTAAATTATATAATTTGAACATATTATATTATGTACTGGTAACAATTACGATCGGAAAAAAATTAACCGTGGGACAGGAAGGAGCCCAGCGCTCAAGATTTACAACGTTGCCATGCTGTGCTCCCCTCACAGGTAAAGTTAGAACGGTTTTAGAATAGTACTACTTCCTTAACCTCTTTTCTTTTTTGTGCTTAGATAGTCTTCAGGCTAACAAATCAAGTCAACATTATTTTTATCAGTTTTACGTTGCATAATAGCTTCTAATGAAGTTTTAATATATTAAATTACATTAAAATACAGAACATTAACCCAAAAGCACTAATTTTGTTGACATTTGAAGTACTCATAAACTTTAAAGAGTATTAGAAGTCGTGTGGGCCAATCAGAAAACTTGTTCATGCCACTTTCTTTTATTGAGTTTTATTTTAGTCTATACCAGTGGCATTTTTAACTCAATCTACAAACGTTGTTATGGTACAACGGTCCAAACCCATCAAGCAAATTTTTAGTAGACCTCCTGGAATTTGAACCTGTGACCCTCTGCATATGAAGCAGAGCCTAAGCTAACAAGAGGCCCTCAATTAATAATCAATTAATATATTATTCAATTATCAGTGTTAAATATCGTACTTTGAAAGAAGATAACGAGTCAAAACTATTATAGCCCAGTATTTGGTATAGGTGATTTTGATTCTAAGCTAAATTAATTGCTTATTGTTACTGATTCAATGTTCAGCTGTACTCAAAGTATTATTTGCTAAGGTCGGATCTGAGCCATACATCCTTTAACCCATCCTACATTTCAACATGATTTTTTGTGTGATAAATGTGATTTGTCCACATTAACATCCTTAATGGAAAGTAACATTTAGGATATAGAGTTATATTTCCTATTTTTTCATTAATTATTTTATCTGTGAAATGAATATATTTTTTGTTCACTTTAGCAACCTCAAATAATTCTGCTGAAAGAGGGAACAGAAAACTCCCAGGGTAAACCGCAGCTTATATCCAACATCAATGCTTGCCAGGCTGTTGTGGAAACAGTCCGTACGACTCTTGGCCCGAGAGGTATGGACAAACTGATTGTTGATCAGGGAGGAAAATCTACAATCTCCAATGATGGAGCAACAATAATGAAATTGCTTGAAATTGTTCATCCAGCAGCTAAGACACTTGTAGATATTGCCAAATCACAGGATGCTGAGGTACGTAAGGAATTGAATAATCGCAAAATTTATATAGGATTATAATGGCAATCATTATAAATTTGTGTTTTATTTCTAGTCTACTATTTGTAAAAAAAGTTTATTTAATATCTGTTTACTATTTTACGTAGATGTCACTTATGATAGTTGGCACAAAGTTTCTTTGGTTAAGTAGAACCATAATAAACCGGTTATTTAAAATTAACTATGATGAATAATGGGATGCATCCCAAGGCCTTGCCTTTGCGGGATGGTGTACAAGTCACAATTACAGACTCAAAAGAAACTGGTTGTATAATGGCTGACTGAACACAGTATGCCGTTCCGTAATCACTTCTGAATGCGGTTGATGTAATATTATCATCCTTAAAGCAATAGATAATTTTTCATAGGTAAAAAAAGAATAAAATTTACTAGGTGGTCTCCCTTAAGTTCTTGAACGTGTTTTGAACAGACCAAGTTTAATAAATTGGGCTTCAATCAACATAGTAGTTTTAACTTTTTTACTTATTTTGTTATTTTTGCATTTTATTTTGTATCTCATTTAACTCTATTAGTGCTAAAACGTTGCTGTTAGCAACGGCACAATCTGCTAGAAAAAAGTGAGTATCGCTGTAAGCCATGCTTCAAATCATCAATTTTTGACCTTTGCCATCTATGAGAAGTTTTATTTTTCACCACTTTGAATGAAACAATGAGAATGTTGGTCTATACAATACATTCACATCTATAAGAAGCGAAAAGAGATTGGGAAATAGACTTCCTGTAGCAGATGAAACTAGCTTGGAGCGGCTGCCAATACGCAGCGCTGGTTGTCTGCCGTTTCCTGTCACTCTCATTCTCATGACAATTTGCAATCTCCCCTCTCACTAGGCTACCACGCAACAAGCTCTACCTGGCGGCAGCCTCTCAAAGTTAGAAAAATTATAAAAAAGTAGTCTGACTTTTTAACATTGGCTTTTCGCTTCTTATAGATTTATACAGTGGACTCCCGATTATCGGCCATAATCGGTGGTAGAACGATCGCCGATAATTGATTTCCCCGTTAATCCAAAAATAGCCTAAAATGACCTTTAATCGGTTTAAAAATAACCAGTATCTAAAAACTATGTAAATTTACGCTAATACAAACGAATTGGGACCGGATCCTGTTCGGAACCTCGGGGTTTGTGAGAGTGAGTGTGTCTGTAGTAGAAATTCAATAGCTTGTATCGCCTAAGTTATATTCAACTGAAAGTGCCTTTATTGTATGCCCTTTCTCAAACTTCCCAATAATTTCTAGTTTCGTCTGAATAGACAACACAACTCTTTTCCGTTTTGTATCCATGTTGTAAACACACAATGCACTAAGAAAAACAAAAAATGTAGTAACGTAAACACAAAAATGCACTAAACAAAACACTGTACACCAACTCACGTATGTCAACTCGTGAACGAAAACAAACTCACAGTGAAAATAGAATAAAAACAGAGCACTGAACTGAGCAATATTGTTTACGTGTGTGACAAAGCAAGCGAACTTGACCGCAAATAACCTGGTTATGTGCCAAGGTCAGCCACTTCTACAGAGTGTCCACGTGTAAACAATCGCTATAGATAGTGCGTGCATGGATGAGCCTGCCTCGTCTTATTATTGCGTAGTATTTTACATTTTTCTAAAGCGTTTTTAATTTAATTTTTTTATTTGGCCATCCCCGTTAATCCACAACACCGATAATCCGCTCGCCGATAATCGGGAGTCCACTGTATTTGGTTTATATGGCTTATGGTTTATATTTGGTGGTCATTGTTTATTTATATGTTATTTTACCTTACAGTATCATGCTTCTATACTGTTTTTGTTGTTGTTATTACTGCTTAGTAATGTTATTGATGGTATCATATTATGGAATCAGTATTTTATAGTTGAAAGAGAAGAAATTGGGTTTTTAAAAAAAGTATATTTGTAAGGTTACGTGTTATTAAATGTTTTTATTTCATTTTACCATATAATGTACTGTTTTCTCATTATTACTATCTTAGTGTAGTTCCATAGGGGTTTTTTTAGTTACAAGAGACAAAATAATATTTGTCATACTAAAAATTAATTGAGGGGAACTTGGCTGCATATGAATGATACTTGCAGTCCTGGTAGCCATTTTATTTTTATTTTTCTCATTTGTTTGTTGAAATAAGGAGTTTTGTTAAGGAGTAGATAAATAATTAATTGTACTGTTTTATAAGTATAGGTCTGGATAGAAAGTTTAAAAAAAATGTTTTATTTTGTTATTTCATATCAAATTGAAAACCTTTATCATGTTTACGTGTTTTAGTTTCAAATATAACGTTTGTGCATATCTATTGTATACTTAATGCAAAGTAAACAAAAAAAATCATGGAGATATTTTTAAATTTATTTTTATCTAATTTTTTTTCTAGACCTGATAGATAGATTTTTTATCTAATTTTGTTCAGACATCCCCGATTCCCATGGAAGCCAAAAACTGATGACGTCTTTTGTGACTAATGAAAAAGCCTAAGATATTTCATTATGATAAAATTAGTTGATCTCTCAAATAGCAATGTAATAACAATTTAAGAATAATAAATGATTTTGAATTGAATTGAACAACAAATTCTCTATCAAAATAATAGAGTTAATTCTAAAAAGCTTACTGTATTTTATTTTGATGTTGAAATACAGGGATATTGACCCACCTGCCCGCCCATACACATACAGGGGTATTGACCCACCCGCCCGCCTATACACGTACAGGGGTATTGACTCACCCATCCACCCATACACTTACAGAGGTATTGACCCAACCGCCCACCCATACATGTACAGAGGTATTGACCCACCCACCCACCCATACTTGTACAGAGGTATTGACCCACCCATACACGTACAGAGGTATTTTTTACTGAATTTGGGTAGCACTTTTAGCTATTTGTCAGAGTGAGAGGCTATTGTACTAAAAGGATTAAGAATAGTTTGTTTAGGGTAACACGGTCAAAGAGACTAACATTAGAGTGTCAGTAATCAGGGCATTTTTATCAGGCATTTAAAAATTACGTAGGCCTAATAGTAAAACGAGTTTTTTATTTAATATTCCATATTAGTGGTTAATGATATGTTGACTATTATAACCCTTTTGAGACCAGCCTATGGTAAAAAGGGTAAGCCAGAAATACTAAGCTATTTTCAAGGTTTAAGCCGACCTTCAGGAAAATAGTTATATTTTAGTATCCATAAATCATATCTTCTGGAATTGTTTTATTTGCTAGACTAATATGGGCTTTGATAATATAATGGCTTTTATCTTAAAATATCAAGGTAAATATATCGTACTTATGAATGAAAGTTTGAAAATTTTTGGAAAAAATTCAAAATTTGGTAAACAAAATTCTAATAAGTAAACCTAAATGTGTTTTTTAGAGAATATGTATCTAAACAACTATAAAACGTTTATTATTGTAGTTATTTCTCATTTATACACAAGTGACATTTAATCTCAGGTCAAGTGAAACCCTAAAACAGAATGTTCTAAAAATGTAGGTATTGTTCTAAACATGCATAATAACTGACTAGAATCTAGTTCCAAGTATAATCATAGTACATAAAAGACAATATAATCACATAAGCAGACTATTTAGAAAACAACACAATGTAAATGGCAAGTTGACAAGGTAAACACACGACTTAGCGTCTGAAATAAACAGCTGTTGTCTAATAATAGTGGTACAATAATTATTAGACAGTTATTGTACCACTATTTTTGGGTTTGTTGTCTAATAAAGATATTCATCACACAATCAAACAGATAGAGTATATAGATATCACATTAACAATGAAACTATTTCACTAACATGGTTATTTATCTACATTATTTTGCAAATATTCGAAAAAAATATATTGTAACTTATGATAAATCAGATGTTTGTCATCTTTGCTACAAGTACGACTTTCATTGTATCAAAAAGCTTAACATTTTTGCCACGAATAAGTGTACAACAATGAACATAAATTTCCTTAAAGTAAAATATGATTAACGTTCCTCTTTTCATCATTTTATAAAAGTCATATGTTACTTAAGCTCTTCTAGAAAAGGGATAGTTTAATCGGTCTACTAGATTTAATTGATAATACTGAATTTTATTTTATATATTTATATAAAACCCTCACTTGTTTTTGTCATCATGAGTATCTTTGACTGAAATACACGGTGAGGGAACATTAATTATGACTTCATAGACTATTGTGTATAAGTGAAGATAAGATATGCAATTCATTGTAGTCATTACAATAGGCACTGAGACGGAATCACATTTCATTCAATAAGTTAGTATAATTAGTAGCCACAGTAGCACAAATGTAAAGAGATTGAATAAGCTGACTGATTTCATGCTGTTGAAGCTTCTCCTCAATTGACCAGTCTAATTATTATCTACTCCCTCCCACCCACCCACATGATTCTATCTCACCCACTTTTTTCATGTCTTGACGGGTTCTACACTCGTCCATCATATGTCTTAATGGACCCGCTTATCCACTATCTACCATATTCTTGATTGTAATGCATTTGATATCGAATGCAAAACTAGGTTTGTATGAATTTAAACTAATAATTAATCACCTTTAAAATAAGTTGCCTTTGCTTGCTGTGGGGTTTAGACCCACAACTCCATGCATGCCTTAATTTAGATGTTGGATATATATAAAATATTTTGAGTCAGCCAGCTAAGTTGACGGCCCCTGGCTGTTTTCACAGTCCTCCCACCTATCTTACTTCTAGATGGGCTCTCCCTTCCACCTATCCACCTTGAGGAGAATAAATAAGGGCATCATCAGAGATACATCATTCAAACTACTTTCTAGAATCTACATTTTCCGGTGAACTCGTACAATTTCACCCATACGTCTGGTTATCTTGCAAATATTATAAAGAGTACCTTGACGCGGTTGTCACCGGAAAATGTAGATTCTAGTTATGACAATGGCCGCTTAAGCTTAAGTACTAATACAACTTTCTGTTTGCCTAATGTGTTTTATAAGTTAAGTAATTTATTTTACAGTGTTCTGCTACGATTCCATCTTCACCTGATTCTTTGATTTTTTAGCCTCTTAATTTGTCTAGTTATTTCACGTGCATTTGGTTTTTTAGTCTTGGTTAGTATGGTTAATTATGAGTGGCTGGAGTTTATTAGTTGGTTCTAAAGTTTTAAGATTTTAGAAGTTTTTTTACTGTTAAAAGCAAAATTACCACTTATTTTCTTAAATTAAAGACTTCAGGTAGGTATCATGCTATATTGATTTGAATGTCTTGGAAATGTATGGCGTTGTGTTTTTGTAGAAGTATTTTCCCATATGTATAAGTTAATCCTGTTAATTTTTTCCTGTAGTCTGTCTTACAGTAGATTAATTTAGATGTTTCTTTTTTTATTCTTAAAACTTATTGTATATGTCCTAGGA
>JAQJVL010004100.1:0-49742 GCA_035578905.1 Stictocephala bisonia
CAATTTCTTTGGGAAAAGGCAATTCTGCAATTTGTGTTTATTGCCGTTGATGCCGGATTATAGACAATTACGGACTATAGAATGCCGGATTAAGAAAGAAGGTTTTACTGTAATAATAATCGTACCGTAACACTTGGAAGTGTCATTTGGTAGGTGAAGAACTGTTATAATAACCGTAAGTCGAAAAAATAAGTGTTTTATATTTTTTTTTTGCAGTTAAATGGATGAGGTGAATAAAACCTAGGCTCTAGTGGTTAGGACTTAACCCTTAGACCTAGCTCATGCTCAAACGGAGTGAATAAAGAAATGCTAGATCTAGGTATAAACATCTAGCCGAATTCAAGAAGTTTCCGGAAAAACTGAAGCAACTGCTACGTATAGCACTTGCTAGGTATAGATAGCAACAACTACTCGACGTGTCCCCTTCCACCAGGTTCTTTCGCCGGCCCACCGTCTGTCTAACTTACAGCCAGGACTCATCACATAGACAGTAGGACAGTGAAGTACCGTCTAATACCATAGTACTGTACTACCATGGTAAAAAACACATTAATGCAAAATTCAGTAATTTTTTTAATTAAAGGAAAGAATGGATAACTCATGTAATTATTTATTTAAATTCTTACTTTGTGGATTTACAAATACTATCGAACAATTGTTATTTTATTGATTTAAAAACAACATAATTTCTGTGCCTTTATCAACACCTCTCTACATAATGAACACCGACGTCCTCGGCTGTGCTAGATTGAAAAACAGGATCGGCTACTAAACGTAAGAAGATCTCCATTTGTTTCCTTGAACAGAGTACTCCACCACGAGTGTCAGTTTCGTTCAAAAACTATGCGGTAAAAAATCAACACTTTCAGACTCAAATCTTAGCAATTACTTACACTTTCTTACTTCTTGTCGAGCACCATGCTGCTTTTTGTTGTCGAACTTGCATAAACTCCGCCAACGTTGATTTTAAACAAACAAGTAACTAAAAGCTAGCATGCTCCGGAGCTAACTTAAGAGAAACATAACAGTTGCTAGCTTCAGAACTAAGAAAGTTGTCTTTATTCACTCGGTTTAGTAAGCAATTGCTAGGTTTCCGGAAACCCCTAGCTACTCCTAACAAGGGTGCTAGGGTGCTTTTTATTCACTTAAAACCAAGCAGTTGCTTCAGAATTTTTAATACGCAGCAAGTGCTAGGTTTATTCACTTCACCCATTGTGTAAAATTTTGAACATTATTCCAGACTATTTTTAATAGGAAATTTCATAATATCAACGTATATTTTATTATATTGGACCTTTAATAATCATATTATGTTCATTATAACTCATTATGACAATAAACACGAACCGTACTTTAACAGATAAGCATGTTTTAGCCCACTGACTAGCTGTGGAACTTCCCAACAGTGACTTGGCTGTTAGTGAAACGTCTGTGTAGGATGTTAACTTCACAGACTTTTACGTTAATGGCCTTTGGTAATTTCTAATACACGATAACAATGATACACTGTGTGAGTGTATCCCACTTCCACGGTCGCCAATTAGCATTGCAAAGTGATCCACAAGAGAAACAGAGCCTAAAGTCTCATAATTACCTTTTACCGCCGGTAAGTATTGTGTTCTGGTATACTTGTCTGCCCGACTCTCGCCGCTGTCCCGCTTCTCACACACCTAACTCACACAAACTAGTAGCAACATTTAAAACAAACATTTTTTATCGAATTAAGGGGGCCGTTTCACTCCCCGAAAAACAGCTGATGATTTTTGCAAAAAGTTGATTATTTTTATGGCTTTAATTTCTCCCAAATGCGTTAGCGTAGAGAGAGTATTGTAATCGACCAAAAAACTTTTTACAAGTTGGTCTAAAAATCCATTCTAGGGTCCCCTGAACCCAAAAAAGTGTTTTATTCCAAAAAAATGTTTGCTGTCTGTCCGAATGTGCAGTTCGCTGGACTCCAAACAGATAGATCGATTTTTATGAAAGTTGGTATGTTTGTGTATTTAGCCAATATCTCCAGACTAATTTTTCACTTTTTTGAAATTTTAGTTTTTTATGGGCAAAAATCATGTTCTCAAAAATGGCTCTAACAATTTTAATTAAATTTTCATAAATATGTGAATTAAAATTTAAAATGTTTTATTAAAAACTGCATGTCTCTAACTTGACTAGTTTTTGAGTGGTAAAAGAATATTTGGGAATCGAACTGGTCATTTTCAAAGTTTTAATTTTTTTAGAGTTTAATAAGGGGAAAAGTCTTACAATGTTCACTAAAAGTAATCATAATTAATTGTAAACACGAACCGTACAGTTGAAATAGAAAAGCACGACTTAGCCCGCTAATCTTAAGATTGCATGGCTACTTAATAGGGCTGCCTGAACCTGTTGTAATCCCAGCGCGGGCCAGCGGTGGCTTGGCAGTTGGGGAACGACCACCTACACCGCTGGGAAGTCGACAGCCATGCTACCATCAGCAGACTAAAATATGCTTTTCTATTTCAACTGTACGGTTCGTATTTATCATTATAATGAGTTATACGAAAAGTGTATGATTATTAAAGTTTCAATCTACTGTCCATATGTTTTTTACTAATCTATCTATTCAGAGGTTTTTACTTTCTCCCATATGCGTTAGCATAGAGAGAATATTGTGATCGCCCAAAAAGAATTTTGTTACAAGTTGATCTAAAAATCCATTTTAGGATCCCCTGAACTCAAAAAAGTGTTTTTTTCGAAAAAATGTTTTGTCTGTCCGTACGTGTGTCTGTCAGTGTGTATGTGCACTTCGCAGGAGACCAAACGGATGGATAATTTTTTATATTAAGGTGTATTTAGCCAATACATTATATGCAGATAGTTTTTTCACATTTTTAAATTTTAGTTTTTTTATCTTTATCGCCTTAAAACATACAAAAATAGAATTTTCTCAAAAACAGCTATAACGATTTTGATTAAATTTTCAGAAACGATATGAATTACAATTAAAAATATTTTAGTAAAACCCATATGTCTGTAACTTGACTAGTTTTGTGAGTTATGGGAAAAAACATATTAGGGAATTAGATAATTTTCAATTTTGATTTTTTAGTGTTTAATATGGGGAAAAGTTTGTGCCAATTGTTTAGAACCATTTTTTAAACATCGTGAAATAACAAAGGGAAAGGGAGAAATGTTGTGCCATTTACCTGGTACCATTTATTAAATTTTTAAATCGTCAACACTTAAATTTTTGGTTCCACATATTTATCTGTAACAAATTATTTAAATACGCAATTTTTCACAAAAACCAAATAATCATCAACTGGAGTAGTTAGACATATTAAATGAGATTTTAAGTTTTACAATATGATCATTATTTCTGACCGAATCGTTAAAATAGGAACCCATGTTCTGGGGGTTTTCGGTGAGCGAAACATCCTGCTAAATTTGTGATATTATAGGAGTGAAATCCACAACTGCACTTTATTGTGTGATAGTGAGAACAAACATCGATTACTTGTACTGAGTCATTACTGATAACAGGTGACCTTGAAATGTACGAAATGTATTATAACATTCATGATGAATATTTTAGTGATAAGACAACATAAAATTAAGTCATTAAGTATACTATAGTAATTTTTAGTGATAGTTTAAGTAATATTTAATTTATCTTTTTTGTTTTATAACGTTTGACATTGTCATCTGTACTTTATGTACGTTTTATAACAATAAATGTTTGATTTGAAAACCTAAATGGTGAAATGCATTCAATTGTTAGTAAAAAAGTTTTTTTTGTGCATACAATACTTTGTACTTGAATAGAGTCACGTGTTTTCTAGACTTAATATACTAATTATAACAATCGCTTTGTAAAATAACAATCGTTCTCTTATTTATTATTGATTATAACCCTTAATTATACACATCTACTATAGATATTTCATCTAATTGGAACATATGTGCCTGTGATTTTGTTAGGCAGGCCCGCAACCACAGCTGGTTTAAACCACAGTGCTCTACAATGGATCATAAAAACAGCTGATATTTTGAGACTTAACATTTAAAATTGGATGGGAAATCTATTTGTGTATAAAATCAATGTTATAATCCTCCTACTTAATACTGCATTTTTATAATGTATTGCTCTTTACTCAGTATTAAGAGATCGCATCCAAACTACATAAGGGACCTTATTGACTAAAAGGTTTTTCAGTTTATTTCTAGTGTGATTCAGCTTTTTTTAGTTGTTATTGTTTCTGGCAGATTTTTAATGAATTATGAACCCGTGTAAAATGTTTCCTAAAACAAATCAATATTATGTTTAGGCAAAACAACAGGTCGTTTCTTATAAAACGTAACCCTATTTACAAGTACAGAAAATTAAGGTTTAAGATAATTAAAAGTTCATAGGTTGATAGCCCTGGTTCTTCTTCCTTGGCTATCAGCTGATTTCCATTGTTGCATTGTTGTTCACTTTATTTGGGTTGGGTTTCATGCATTAAATTGAGTTTAGAAACATGATTTTGAGCAAAGACCAGAGCGTGTTTATTGTGGAGGAGTATTTTAAAACAAAAATCGTTTGTTTTAAAACCTAACCAAAAATGTCATTAAAATCATATAAATGTTAGCAATAAATATTAATAATAACAAATTGAGTTATAGATATACGATTTGTTTGTAATTTTTATTTCAAATCATGGGTTGCGTTTTAAAAGAAACGTCCTGTATTTCGTCTTTTACTGTAGTATTATAGAGATGAACTTCCTTATGTGACTTGTATTTTATAAATTATTTTTTACATACGAAATGTACTGAAGAGCGTACTCAGAATACATAAAGAGGAAAAATCATCTTTATCTATATTTATAAAAGAGGATGTTTGTATATATATATATATATATATATATATATATATATATGTTTGAAGTTTATGCGCTGCCAAACCATCCAACCGATCGCCATGAAACTTTAGGATGTTGTCCTGTATACTTTTGATTTATTGTAGTTCGACATTATTTCACCTTGAGAGTGTAGCACACACTACTTTTACTTGATCAGGTGATCTGTATTTGGTGTTAACCTTTTTTCCTCGGTAATTAAAACATGTGGTGAAACGTGAAAATAAAAAATAAATAATTATTTGTTTTGCAGTTTACTTTTTATGACATGCCTCCTAAAAAATCTAATATTGGTAGAAGAAGCAAAAATGCTCGAATTCTTTCAGCTATTAGGTTCTAAATCAATCTCATATTATGACCGGCGACGCGGGCGGGTACAGCTAGTTCAATCATAAAATCCCTTCCTTTTCGAATTCAAGGATAAAATCCTTTACGGATTCAAATATTTTCCTTTTCATGATCCGTAAACCTTTTTTCTGTAATAGTAATATTATTTTAGGATATTTAAACATATTGAGGGCCGACAAAAACCGCTACTTTTCCCCCTCACTTTTCAAGTGCGACATGTAAAATATTAAGGCTGAAAATTTGAGAAACGCAAGTCTTTATACATTTATTTATCAAATCTGTTCTAATAAAGATACAAGGGCACTTTTTTGACCAGAATTTTTGTAATTGAGTACTTTATCAGAATAAATGTCCAAACAGTCATCTTATAATTTTTAAATATTGGTCAATATTTTGTCAATAAAAAGTATATTTTGTACGTCAATCTTTTTTTTTTTTTTGTACTCTTACAGTTCATAAACAAAAAATATTTTACGAGTGGGACTCTGTTTTATTGAAGTCTAAATCACCTACAAACACAGAAAATTTTATAACAATTGGATTGAAAATCAAAAAATTATGACATGAAGTATTTTGTTAATACTGTCAGATTCGTCTGTTATTAACTTTCTGTAATTAACTCTCTGTCTTTGTCAGTTCTTTTCATTAGAACAGCTGGCTCCTGACGTTAAAAAAAATCATTCTCGAACGTCTGCGTGTCATCCCAAAGACGTACAAGTTATCGGTAAATTGTGTGTTATATGTAACAAACAAGGGAAAAAACGTAAATTACGATATATAGTCATTAAGTCCCCAAAGGGTTAACAATACAAAATTCACGGTTGGAAGAGGAAAATCCATCTAACACGGTGTGAGGGAGGGGTAGTCGGCCAGTATTGATCGGGTTGGCGAGGTCAGGGTAGGCCGGCGACTCCCCTGGCAATGCCAACAAATTATATGCTACCAAATATATACTCACTATTCTAGACAACGCTTTGTATTTTGTTTCTTTGTCTTATTGTTGCTTTTAATATTAAGAGTCTGCAGAGGCTTGTCAGCCATGTTGGTGTTAATCCCATAAGAACAATGTTATTTGCGAATCCATATTTTTCCGTCGTTTATTGACCAAAAGCTGTGTATGAGTTGTGTCATTTTAAACGTTATCATATTGCGCATTGGGTTTACTTTTGATATTTTGAATACATACGCCTGCTCTTGAAAAATAGGCAGACATAAAAACTTCAAACTTATAATTTTTACATTTTTTCTATAAAACTAATTAGGAATTCGCAAAGCAATTCCAACCTGCAATTTCATTCTTGATCAAATGCAATTTATTTGGAAAATATCGTTAAAAAATAACTGATTTGTTTGGATACGAGTGATCGTATGTTTGGTTCGAAAATAATATTGCTCTTATGGGAATAATACTGTACCAACATGGACGACAGCCTCTGCAGAGGAGTGAATGCCTGACCCCCATAAGCCTATATTACCTTATAAGCCCCTACGATGGACGGACGAAGAAAGTTGCACTCATGTCCAAGCTCATAGACCCATAGAAAAAACCCAATAGTTGTTTACGTTTTATTGAAACAACGTTTTACTATATAAAAGGAAAAGTGTCAGTATTTTCTGAAGAAAAACATCATCAACACTAAAAATATTCAAATAAACTTTTGTTATTCGCCAATATTTTTGTTGTAAGTAAAATATATCATGTACTTATACATCATATAGTAAACAATTTTTCGCTACTTATACTTTTTAAACATTATTGAAGGAAAAGTATTTTAGCGTAATCTTATAAACTGGAAGACAAAATAAAATTAAAAAGCGTGTTTAAATGGAACACAATTTACATGGGCTGTTCAACTGCAAGAACATATGAATCAGTATCCGAGTGGTAGAATCACTGCTATGGTTCCCAAGTCATTATATATGAAATTCACTATTTTTTTAGCCATCCTAGCTTAATTATACAACAAAGTAAAACCACTGAAAACAAAAACTAGGAAAGTAAAAAGACGGGCTCGGTATTTTTTACCCACACCTACAGTAGTTTTGACAGTTGTTACACTAGCGAGTGACAACAGTGTGTGACAGCAGCTACAGAGCACTACAGCGTTTATATCCTTTACTTCCTCCCATATGCGTTAGCATAGAGGAAGTATTGTGATCGTCCAAAAACAATTTTTTACAAGTTGGATCCATTTTAGGATCCCCTGAACTCAACAGTGTTTTTCTGAAAAAGAAAAAAAAAATTGTGGTCTGTCCGTGTCTGTCTGTGTGTAAGTGCAGTTCGCTGGACGGATAGATAAATTGTTATGAAATTTGGTATGTAT
Source organism: Stictocephala bisonia (assembly GCA_035578905.1). NCBI lineage: Eukaryota > Metazoa > Arthropoda > Insecta > Hemiptera > Membracidae > Stictocephala > Stictocephala bisonia. The sequence goes on from JAQJVL010004100.1 coordinate 7,550, forward strand.
GTGTATTTATCTAATATCTCCGGACAACTTTTTTCACTTTTTAAAATTTTAGTTTTTTTTAGTGTTTAGTATGGAGGAAAGTTTGTGCCAATTCTTTGGAAACATTTATTTAATCTTGAATGGTAATAAAAAGAACTGAGTCTGAGTGATACAGCCTCACTATTTCAGGGTTAACCTAGGCCTATATAAGTTTATTGGATCGAAGATTCATTTTTGGTACTTGTTAAGTATAACTTTGAAATACGTATATTTGCTACATCAAATAAAAGCAACAACATTATCCACACATTTTATAGCCTATATTATTATAGGCTAGTTATTGTTAAAAATGTTGTTATGTTTATGCAATGATAGATATATAATAGTTCTTAAATAAAAAAGGTTTAAATTTGAATTAAAATTAAACGATATTTAAAACACAATATTGATTTTAAATTTAAAATGACGCTGCAATGTTTGCAACAATTGTGACTTTGTTAATGGCGTTATTTGTTCTCACGATAGTAAAAACGATTCTGATTAGAAACTAAGATCGATTATTTCTTAGAAAGACGTGTCATTAAATAATAGTCCAAAGAATTACAAATGAACATCCGGTGGTTATCAGCTGATCCCTTTCAAATCTAAATCTAAATATATTATATAAAATGCTAATGTGCGTACGTAAATTCTCAGTTTTCTTTATAATCCGCATCTCCGATCAACCTCCCGTTGGGGTGGTAAATACCCCTTGGCCTCTGGCAGAAAATAAGGGAGTTTGGTCGGGGTGGGTGGAAGTGGGTGGTTGTGGGTGGCAAAAGTGTGAAAATATATACAGTATATCTGTCCTTCTCTAACTCATATGAACTTCTGTAAAGTTCTGAACATTTCTGGAACGATCTAAAAAGTTCCCGAATGTATGAAACTGACTTAGTCAATCTAGAATGGTCTAGCAAGTTCCAGCAATTTCTGGAATGATCTAGAAAGTTCTAAAAATTTCTGGAATTATCTAAAAAGTTCCCGAATGTGTGCAACGGATAAAATCGATCCGAAATGGTTTAGAAAGTTCCAAACATTTCTGGAATGATCTAGAAAGTTCTAAAAATTTCTGGAATGATATAAAAAGTCCACAAATGTGTGCAACAGATAAAATCGATCCGAAATGGTCTAAAAAGTTCCAAAAACAGAAATCCAGTGACTTTTCGTCAGTTTTACCGTTTTCTTAGTCGAGTGAAGATCATTCAAAGTACGAGTGAACAGTAATTACAGAAATTTAAGTAATTTCGATAACCGAAAACGACTGAACGGTTTGAATATTCTAGAGTGTTCTGGTACTAGAAATTTCGATATTTGATAGTACATAAACAGAATTCCAGTGATTTTTCGTCAGTTTTACCGTGTTCTTAGTGGAGTGAATATCATTCAAAGTACGAGTGAACAGTAATTAAAGAAATTTAAGTAATTTCCATAACCGAAAACGACTGAACTGTTTGAATATTCTAGAGTGTTCTTATACTAGAAATTTTGATATTTGACAGTATATAAACAGAATTCCAATGATTTTTCGTCAGTTTTATCATGTTCTTAGTTGAGTGAAGATCATACAAAGTACGAGTGAACAGTAATTAAAGAAATTTTAGTAATTTCGATAATCGAAAACAACTGAACTGTTTGAATATTCTAGTGTTCTGGTACTAGAAATTTCGATATTTGACAGTATATAAACAGAATTCCAGTGATTTTTCGTCAGTTTTATCGTGTTCTTAGTCGAGTGAAGATCATACAAAGTACGAGTGAACAGTAATTAAAGAAATTTAAGTAATTTCGATAATCGAAAACGACTGAACTGTTTGAATATTCTGGAGTGTTCTGGTACTAGAAATTTCGATATTTGACAGTATATAAACGGATATCCAGTGACTTTTCGTCAGTTTCAGTGTGTTTTCAGTCGAGAAACTAATTTTTATGTCTTACTCCAATCTACGTCAGCAACGAGTTGCTACATGTAAGAGTCTAGAAGTTGAGGCTTTCAATTATGATTGCAAAAAACAATATAGTGAACATCCAGATATTATCATCGGAAAAATGAATATGATATGTGAGTATTGTCATGCACGGAAATTTAAAGGCGAAACTGCCGGTATGTGCTGCTCGAGTGGTAAAGTCAGTCTAACAGAGTTAGATGTACCACCACCACAATTACTCGCATATATGACTAGAGACTCACCAGATTCCAATCATTTTCTACAAAATATACGCCGATACAACTGTTGTTTTCAAATGACTTTATTTGGAGCTTCATTAATATGCCAGGAAGAAAATTTCAGCCCGGTTTTCAAAGTTCAAGGCCAAATTTATCACCGAATAGGCTCACTTCTGCCGATGTCTCATGAACCTCCAAAATTTCTCCAAGTATACTTCATTGGTAACGAAGAACTTGAAACAGATCAACGTTACTCTCATGTTCAGGGACTACAACGAGATATTATTCAAAAATTACAATGTCTACTTCATAATCATAATCAACTGATTAATGTATTTAAGACTTCTCTAGACCAAATGGCTGCAGATAATTATAAGATCGTTATTCGAGCAGATAAAAGACTAGCCGGTCAACACGAACGAAGATTCAATGCACATCTAGCGAACGAAGTTGCCTTACTAATTGTTGATAACGAACTTAGTCGTCGTGATATTATTATTCAATGCCGAAGTAATAAATTGCAACGTATTGCTGAAACACATCGTAGTTATGATGCACTATACAGTATCCGCTAATTTTTTGGCAAGGTGAGGATGGTTATCACTTCAATATTCAACAAATTGATCCAGCTACAGTTTTGAAACTAACAAAAAAGTATCAGCTATGCAATTTTATGCTTATCGAATCATGGCTAGAAATGGTTAATATAACCATAATTTAAATTGTCGACAGTTATTTCAGCAATTTATTGTAGACATGTATGCTATAATTAAGACGGAAAGATTAGAATTTATTCGCCATAATCAACGAAAGTTGCGTTCGGATGAATACATCCATTTGAGAGATGCAATGAAAAATGATGAAAACCTCGATAACATGGGAAAATTGGTCATTTTGCCATCGACATTCACTGGAAGTCCACGTCACATGCACGAATATGCTCAGGATGCGATAACTTATGTCAGAAAACACGGCAGACCAGATTTATTCATAACATTTACATGTAATTCTTCATGGGTGGAAATTTAAGAAGAATTAAAATATGTACAATATGGACAAACGGCCAGCGATCGACATGATATTGTTGCCCGAGATTTTCGTCAAAAACAAATTGAATTTACTGTCGCCATCGTGAAAAGTCAAATATTTGGTCCTGTTATCTGCTGGATGTTTTCAATTGAATGGCAAAAACGAGGACTGCCACACTCTGACAACTTAATTTGGCTTCAAAATAAAATTCGACCAAATCAAATAGATGATATCATCAAAGCTGAATTTCCAAACCCAGAAGAAGATCCTGATCTATACAATATAATCGTAAAAAACATGGTTCATGGCCCGTGTGGTGAACTAAATAGGAATTCTCCGTGCATGAAAGATGAAAAATGTACGAAACGTTATCCGAAGCCATTTTTGAACGAAACAGTTACAGGCGAAGACGGATATCCTAAATATAGACGTCGATCACCAGAACAAGGTGGATTTACGGCTAAAATTAAGATACGAGGTCATGAAGAAATTCAAATTAACAATCAATGGGTAGTACTTTAATCCACTTCTATCAAAAATATTTAATGCCCATATCAGTGTTGAATACTGCAGTTCCGTTAAATCGATAAAATATGTATGCAAATATATTAATAAAGGCAGTGATATGGATGTCTTTACGGTAACCAAAGAAAATCAGCATGATGAAATAGTACAGTATGAAATGGGTCGTTACATTAATACCAACGAAGCGATTTGGCGAATTTTGAGTTTTCCAATACACGGTCGAGATCCGCCGGTTGTCCATCTAAAAATCCGTCCATCTAAAAAATGGACAACGTGTGTTTTTCACAACATAAACGGCAGAAAAAGTTGCGACGGAACCTCCACGAACAACTTTAACAGCGTTTTTTGAACTATGCCAGAACGACCCATTTTCTAAGACTTTATTTTACTCAGAAGTACCCAGCTATTATACATGGAATACAACAAGTAAACAATTTAATCCCAAAAACGAGGAATGCCAGTCGAAGGACACGATGGAGTGTTCAAGAGTAAGACAATAGGACGAGTCTACACAGTGCATCCAAAAAACGCTGAATGTTTCTATTTACGTTTATTACTTCACACTATTCGTGGCCCAACGTGTTTTGAAGATTTAAGAACTATCAATGGTTACATTTGTGATACATATCGCGAAGCATGTCAAAGATTGGGTCTACTTGAAAACGATAATCATTGGGACCTAGCTATGAATGAAGCAGCCCAAACGGCAACGGCAAATCAAATTCGTGAGCTATTCGCAATTATATTAACTACATGTAATCCTTCTAATCCAAATCGACTATGGCTGAAATATTGAGAATATATGAGCGATGACATCTTAGCTGAATTACGACAACAAAACTCGGACTTAGAAATTATTTTCAACGAAGACATTTGTAATAAAGCTTTGATATTGACAGAAGATAAATGTTTAGCAATTTCTAACCAAACGTTGATGCAGTTAGGTGTTCAATCTCCTAAACGAAGTCATTTGGATGTTATGAACAGTGAATTTTTAAGAGAAACAAATTATAACTCCGATGAATTGAAGCTTTACATTCAACACAACAAACCGTTATTAATTGAGAGTCAAAAACAAGCATATGATATAATAATGGATTAGTATAAAAAGCAGCAAGGTGGAATAATATTTTTAGACGCACCTGGCGGCACCGGGAAAACATATTTGATAAATTTAATCCCAGCCGAAATTCGTGCAAATAAAGAAATTGCTCTCGCTCTAGCATCATCTGGGATAGCGGCAACACTTATTGATGGTGGACGAACAGCACATTCTGGTTTAAAATTAGCATTAAATGTAGATTCCCGGTATGTGACATTACAAAATCATCACCACGTGGACAAATATTGAAACAGTGCAAAGCCATTATATGGCTGTTTTTTTTTTTTTTTTTTTTTTGCGAAAGCACAATGGCCCATAGAAAATCACTAGAAGCACTCAATAGAACACTTCAAGATTTACGCGACAACACGAATATAATGGGAGGTGTATTGTTAATACTATCAGGCGATTTTCGTCAAACGCTACCTGTTATCCCAAAATCAACTCCAGTGGATGAAATTAACGCTTGCTTAAAAAAGTCGATGATATGGGAACACGTAAAAATAATTAAATTAACAACAAATATGAGAGCACGAATTTTAGAAGATGAAAACGCCCAAGAATTTTCTGAAAAACTTTTACAAATAGGAGAGGGCACCTGTCCAATAGACGAAAATACTGGCCAAATCACATTAACTAATGAGTTATGTAATGTTGTTGAAACACCGGAAAAACTTATCAATGAAGTATATCCAAGTATTGCTGAGAATTATACCAACTCAGAATGGTTACTTGAACGAATTATTCTAGCCACGAAGAACGACATTGTCAACGGCATCAACAACATCATCCAGGAAATGATTCCGGGAGAAGAGAAAATTTACACGGCAATTGATACAATGATTGACGAACAAGAAAGCGTTAATTTCCCTACTGAATTCATTAAATCTTAAATTCACTTTAACTTTAAATTCATTAAATCCACCAGGAATGCCATTACACTGTCTAAGTTTAAAGTTGGTTCACCAATTATTTTATTACGAAATCTGAACTCGCCAAAACTGTGTAATGGTACGAGACTCTGCATTAAACAGCTACAAGCGAACATCATTGAAGCCAGTATAATGACTGGTAAAGAAAAAGGACAGATAGTGTTTATACCACGGATACTTTTAATATCAAATGGATTGCCCTTCACTTTTAAACGCTTACAATTTCCGGTAAAGTTGGCTTACAGCATGACTATCAACAAAGCACAGGGTCAAACATTTAAATACTGTGGTGTTGACTTAAAGGAACCATGCTTTGCACACGGACAATTATACGTCGCATGCTCACGAGTAGGATCACCTCGAAATTTATTCATTTACAGTCCGGACAATAAAACCATAAATGTAGTTTATAAACAAGTACTATAAAAAGAAATAAAAAAAAATATATATTTAAAATAAAAAGTGTAAATACATAATAATATGTAATATGTATATGTATATGTGTTTGACTATTGTAATATGTATAATATAATATGTAAATAATTGTGTAAATAAATTATAAATTTAACATTTACTAAAGTACTTCTTATTTCAACTTATAATTAATTCGATTCATTAATTGGTTAATTAATTTGATAAACTCACCGTATGTTAAATGATCGAATAAGTGTCTTATTATCTAAGATAAAAATTTATAATATCTACTTTAGAAAATAGATCTTTAAATATTTCTTATACCATTAAGCATGTGATGTATTTTAACCCGAGCAACGCCGGGTTTTGCTGCTAATTTATTATAACTCTGATTGGGATTGAACTGAGGACCTTCAGCTTATGACGCTGGGTTAACGGGTTAATCAATGATGCAACCGATCAATTTTGGTAAAGAATGGTTATAATAAATAAATTGCTTTAAAACTGCCATATTATTAAAAAACCTTTTTACTATTTTTGTAACTCTGCAATACGGTATGATTTATGTCATACAAATTGTGTGCGGTGCTCTGAGCCAAAGATCGACCTCTCAAACTACCCTTCTCCCCCTTGACAACGGGGCAACAAGTAGCTTGTCAACCAACACTGGCGGAAATGGATGGTTTCGAATTAACACCCTGAAATAGATGAGTTGTAGAGGACCAACTTTCAAGGTGCAAGATCTTAACCCTCCTTTACCGGAAAAGAAGGTGTGGTGCACTTGAGAAAATATTTACTTCCAACATGTAGGTACTTAAATGAATTCAGGTTAGTCCCTCAATCTATATAGATCTATAATTAACTTTTCATTATAACTGAAACAGAAATATCAAGAGGTACGGTGTTCTCGTTACAAAAAATGACGTGGAAGTCATCTTTGATAACTGAAGCTACCTTTAAATTTGTACTCGTTATTCAACAATTTTAACTTTCTAGTGTCTTTCTTTTAAATGGGCCAACATTTTGATCTTGGAATCTCAGTCTGACAAACAAATTTAAACGGCAAACCTTACCTTGTTTTAGGAATAATTAATTAAATGAATAATGAATAAAAAATAAGTTACATATTTCAAATAAAAAAATAGTCGTCATTTTCTAATATGTCGATCAACTTTGGTTTTTCTTATAGAACACCTGATATTTTATGATTGTATTAGATATAAATAGTAATTTGACTTTTCATACTTGGAAGTTTTTTGATATTTTGCTCGATAACGTAAATATGAGAGCTCAAAACGATCAGATTCATTAAGAAGCTTACCATTGAGGTAAAAATGTTTTAAAAAATACACTAAAATAAACAATTATTTAATTTGCAAACATATAATACGGTTGTCAATCTGTATTGTAAGTAGACTTAAACAGCTGATAATTGAAACAGTGCTGCCAACATCAATTTATAAGTGACAAAATAGTAACATATTTGTTAAATTGTCTATTTATTATAATTTATTACACTATTTTGTTAAATCGTGAAAAAAAGAATAGCCAGACATACATGTTCCAAATGTTTGTTGTTATGTTTGCAGATTAGATAGTTTTTTGAATTTATATTAAAAATTGAATTTATATTAAAAAGAATTGATATCTCAGTGGTAAGCTTCATAAGAAATCTGAACGTTTTCAGCTCTCATATCTACGTTATTAAGAAAATATCTAACAACTGCCAAAATTAAGTAAGTCTTAAAATTACCGTACTATTTCTATCTAAAACATACATAAAATATAGGGTGTTCCATAAGAAAAACAAAATTGGCCGCCATATTAGAAAACGGCGGACTTGTTCAAAATTGTAGTATGTATTTTTAATTATCCCTAAAAACAAGGCAAGGTTCCCAATTAAAAGTTTTTTTGTTATACTTATGATTTCCTAGATCATAATGGTGACCCATTTAAAAAAGGACACCCTGTATAGTAGAATTTGTTGTACTTTTAGTAGGCCTACTGTATATACTATTAGAGATCACTGACATTGATTAGTATATTTCGATAGACAAATACAGATAACAGTGCATACTTCACTCTGGGTTCACTGATTGAACGATCTTACTCAATTAGCCATTTTCCCAGTACCAATGAAGGATGCTGCCTATCTCAGGTGTTGCCCATCTGCGCCAGGCGAGTCGCCCCACTGCCGCCACACAATCACCGGAAGTCAGCAAACTGACTGCTGTCGCTGGCGTCCTTGTACTCCGCTCACACATCACGTCACTAGCTATAAATAGACCACGGGTGACAAAACTCTATCCGCGAAATATTTTCTAGTATATATATCTATCCGCAAAATGAAAAATTAGTAAATGCAATCATTGATCATCGATTGACCGTGATTGTCCACAGGATAATACAGTATTGTCCTGAACACAGACGTATCTAAGTTTTTGGTTCTGTTGCCAACATTAATTTTCATAGATCTAGAACAAAGTAATATAATCAAGGTTAGAAGTCAATTGTGTCTAAAATATCATTTGTAGTTCCTTCAATCATTCATTATCAAGATGTTCATCGTAGAGATATGGGTGAATATAATAGACGAATGAGTATGATGAGTGTAGATGAGTGAGCGAAGTCTGGTTACTAACTTAAATCGACTGTTTCTTATAAAAAAAACCCTTGATTACAAGCCCTATAGCCAGAGCAACTAAGGGACACATACACAGCTTTACTTGAAATTCGAACCACGTACTATTGGTATGATGTTGAGCTAACTGACAAGCCTGATACCTGTAGATGTATATTAATTGCTGATACTCAGTTCTCTTCTCTTCACAACATCCGGAGTCCGGACCCTGACTATCTCCCAATACAGACTTCTCTAATAAGTGTCCAAGTCGATGGCAACCATCAGGGTCGGTTGCAGAGATTTTTTGAGTGTAAGCGAACAACATTGCTGCGCTCCCCCCCCCCCCCATAAAAACTGTGAGGTGGAGGCATTTTCTCTAATTTTCAAGTGACGGTCCTGTTGGTAAACTTATGTTGCCCATTAAGTTCTGGAAGGTGATAGACTGAGTCTCTTCTTATGTGGGATTTTATAGATTTCAACAGGCATAATGAATTGTATTTACGTAAGCAATTGGATATTAACATTGATTTTACTATACATAGAAGATAGTTCCATCCAATGTTAAATTTTGAGGCACGGAAAATGGGAGCGACCGTGCTGCAACCTGTCGGAAATTGCCTCCAGTTTCGACTGTTCGGTTGCACAACCTGTGAGCAGTAAAGGAACTAATCACTCCCTCTCATTCCCCCATTCTCTCTCTCTTTCTCTTAAGACTCGCCCGGAAGTACTGGTCTACTGCTGTCTCCCCTCCATCTTGCCTTCCGTCATTGCTGATAAACGATCACCTTATCGCAATCAAGTCTAGCCATCCAGATGTTGTACATTCCAATACCCTTCCACCTCTACGTACTTACTACAGTATCAACATTCTTTCTTTATAACTCAACCAGATGTAGATGAAATTAAGAGTATTGTTAAATTAATAAACATTTCTATTATTATTTCAACTCAACACTAGTATTATGTTTTGAACAATTGATTTTGTACATAACATGTACATATGGGACAAAATTGATATATACTGTACATCTCAAATATAACCTTTCATTACCAACATATTTTCACTTTGACTAGAGAAGTGAGTGAAAGGTGTAGGTCAAGCCTATAAAGCAAATGCATGATTTTGTTGTAGGTTATTATGGAGTCTATTACGGAGTCTATTATGGAGTTTAAATCAGTGCTCGAGTTGCGCGCAATACCGATTTCAGATAGTCCGTCCAGTCTTGGCCGCTCAAAAATGCAACTTAGACCACAAGCTATGCTATAGAAATATTTCCGTAAATATCACAATTCGTCAAAAATAACTTGAATTGTCTGTCACTGGTCTGATTGATTCCGAATAGCACCAAACTTATACTACAAAATAAGCACATATCTGATTATTCTGTGCTTATAACTTCTTGGTTATTGGTAAAATATAATAATTATCTATATCAGCTGAACTTAACGTTCAGTTTTTCCTGTAACGTTTTAGGTGCAGCTCGGATGTTTTGTCATAGGACCCTCTTCCTATCTCTCATTAGTGATTTAAATTATCACCGTAATTAATGTATGTCCTAATTAATCTAATTTGTAGCTAAATAACTGTAAATAATATAATTTGTTTGACTTTTATTTATCTTTTTAACCGCAGATGTTTAATATAAGTATGTTTGCCATTCATTTAAATGTTAATATTAAATTACAATAATTTTTAAACATGTATAGCCTAAATAACTCCCCACAGATTTAGAGTTGAAGTGTTTGGCTATTAATAAAGAGCCCTGTTCTTCTAATTAGGATTAATTTAATTTACCTTATTTGAAAGTGTATGCTTATCATTAATATATATATATTTGGTGGTGGCTTCAGTTTGAAACCATATTATTAAAGTTATGCACAAAACCCAAAGTTACGTATTATTTTTTAACTATATTATTGTTAATTTGTAATAGTTATTTGTTTATATAGTTTTGTTAGTTCTGTTTTGTTAGTTATTTATATAGTTGTTAGTTCAATGGAAACATATCACAACAGTGGAAAGTAATAAATAGTTTGACAGGAGAGGCCTCAAACAAGAAAATAGAGCGCATTGAGTTACAAGACAGAACAATCACGACAGACCCAAGCGTTATCGCAGATGAGATAAACAAATACCTCATCGCTGTCCAAGCCGACCGACCTCGTACAGTTCCCACATCGACTCTCCCACCTATTCGTTCTTATCCACAATCATTCTTTATAGAGTCAACTACTGTAAATGAAATAAAAAAAATAGTGAAAAATTTAAAAAATAAAAAATCAACAGGTTTTGATATGATTAGTGTTCATTTATTAAAATTCATTATAGATGAAATCGCTTCAGTACTGGTAATTAGCGTCAGTTTTAGTACTACCCTGGCATTTTCTCTGAAATGTTGAAGTTAAGTTCAGTTTTTCCAATATTAAAGAAAAATAATTCTTTAATTTTTAATTAATAAAAAATAAAACATAATTATATTTTCAGGAATTTTAATATTGATATAACATAAAATGATTTTTTTTCTTGACTAGAAGCCATTGTCATGAAACACATGTACAACTCTCTTGTTCACGTTTTTGAATTATTTGTGTCAATAGTTTTAGATTATTTTTATACTTTAACTGAATTATATTTTCAGGAATTTTAATATTGATATAATATAAAATTATGTTTTTGTTTGTTTTGTTTTTGACTAAAAGCCATTGTCATAAAACACATGTACAACTCTCTTGTTCACGTTTTTGAGTTATTTGTGTCTATAGTTTTAGATTATTTTTATACTTTAATTGAATTATATTTTCAGGAATGTAAACACTGCAGGTGCCGATTGTGTGTCTTCTATTATGCAATTATATGTATTGCTAGACTCATATGTTTGAATGTTTTTTAAATATATATTTTTTCTTTAATCAAACTGGTCACATAACTCGATATAGTGGCCAGTTAATTTCCAAATAAGTACTATGTAAATAGATAATTGCCATTATTAGTTGGAAATAAATTCATTTATTCTTGGCATTGTTTGTTCTGTTTATTCTCACTTGTGTAAATAAGTCATATTCGAAGTGCTATAATGAAAAACGCCACAGAGTGCGGCTATAGTTTATTTTATTATTATATAGACTCTGTAGTTACTTAAAATTAGTTATTTCTTATGTTATTGCTGGTCACGCTACTTGTGAAGTGTTACCAGTGTAATTCCAGAGTGTCTTTTCCAGAGAAATTGAAAATATAAATAAATTGCAATTTATCCATACTTTCACATCTAGTAAAATAATAGAAACGTGCATGAAAACCAGATGTGTTAACTTTAATTGTATTCGCCTTAGACATACTTTTTACAAAGGTCTGATTCAATCAATGCTATAGAACGGTATTTTTGGAAGGGGGACATAAACAAAATTTACAATAATTTCAACCTGATTAAAATAATGAAAATTGACTAAATCAGTAGTCTAGTTAGTTATATTCTATAACGATAATATTTCCTAACCAATTTCAATTGACATTGAGATTGTTTTTCTCAAGAAGTAATAATAGTCATAACTTTATAATTCTTAAAAAAACTGACCATTCACCAAACAATGAAATATTTTACAAACAATCATGTAATTACTTGGAACCAAAAAATATGTTAATGTTAAAGACAGTAATAATAAAACAGACATTTATAATAAAAAGATAAATAATGCTATTTTAAAATAAATGCCTATACACAGATTGTCAGGCCATAAGATGAAAGCTATTTTTATCTTGTATACAAGTAGATTAGTGGTTTTGTTATGATTTTTTCTAACCCTATCACGACATTTTAATCTAACCTGGGTTTTATATTTTGCCCAGTATTATTCTATATAAATATCATAGGCCTATTTCAATATTTATTTTGCCAAAGAAATAAATAATGTCACATTTTTTAATATTTCACTATATTAAATATTCCTGGAATATTTGCAGATTAATTTCATAATTGAAATGGGAGTCATTGATTGGATTTGAAAACAATTTATTTTTTAATCAATTACCGAATACGAAAAAATTAATGATTTAGTCCAACAGTCGATTTAATCACCTAATCGATGGTTAAAATGCAATGAATAAAGATTTTTCAGATGGGCTATATAATATGAAAATGTTTACTTAAATCAGCAGTAATTATCGCCAGCATTGCCGATAAGTTAGCGGTCTATTCAAGTGTGTCTATTTACAAATACATGGTGTGTTAATCATATAAATCAATATGTTGTTTTAATTTATTCAGTTATAAATATTTCTTTATTCAAAATGAATGTCAACTGAGTTTTACTGTAATAGTATCAACACAGTATTCTATATTATTCGAAAGAGATGCAAGCAAATGAAATAACAGACAACCCGGATAAAAGTTGGCAATATTTATCAAAGCAGGACGTTGTTTGTGTGTGTGACTAGAGGAAGGAGAGGGCGGGGCGGCTGTCTGGAGAATGGGAGAGTGGGTTGAGGAGGGGAGGGCGGGGCGGCTGTCTGGAGAATGGGAGAGTGGGTTAAGAGGAGGGAAGTGAGAGAGAGACGGAAGAGCGTGCGAGAGAGAGAGAGGAAATAGGGCTATGCGCAGCGCAGCGTGGGGCCTCAAAACAGTTTTGGGGCCTCGCCACAACTCTCCCATATGGATGGAGTATCTCTTTATATAGTAAAATCAATGATATTAATAAACGGTAGCAGACGACGTATTATCGAGCGCTGCGTTGGTAGCAGACGACTTATTGTCGAGCGTGCGTCACTCAACGGTGCATTACGTTTTCTTCTTTGTGACGTCACACACTCACACAACACAAATTATTACAATATACTGTAAGTACAAATTGTACAAATAATATGGTGATGGATTTCGGCAAACCCCGTTTAGCTTCTTCTTAACAGAGGGATCCACAAAAGAAAACTTCAACAAAACAACTCTTTATTTAACTTGATTTCTGTTTCATGAAAGAACATTAGAAACTAATTGTACTTATTAGGTTAGATAATTGCTGTAATTTTTCCGATTTATTGTACAAAAGGTCAATATCGTATAATTTATTCAAGTACGTACAAATATTTTACATATACTTCAATGAATTACAAACGTTTAAAAAAATTCTTGAACTAAAATTCAATCTGAGTCAGAGTTCTACGAACGTTGTGCAGTGGAAAGTGACGCCTATTCAGTTCACGGCTAGCCACTTGAGTCGTGTTTATGTTTACCCAGGTAAACTGGTGAGTCACCGGCCGTGACGTCACACCTGCCACTCCCGCCACCACAAGTCAGCTGTACTGGTACCTGAGTATCCCATAACCCCCTCGAGCTGGCAGCTACTTTCTCTTAACCATGGAACTGGCAGCTAATTTTCCCTTAATAACAGCTGTTTTGTAAATAAACATGTTTATTTTGTATGTTTGCCAGTTTTCTATTGATGCATTCAGAGTTTACCATTAATTATTACATTATATATATATATATATATATATATTTTTCTCTCTATACAATTACGTGTAAAAATGTAAAACAGCTGTTGCAATGTAAATAATGATGTTTTTAATATTCAGAAGGTTATACATCTTTCTAATCTCAGTAATGACATTTGGTTTTTTTAATTTGATTGAAAATAGGTTGGAAGTCAAGTGCAACGAGTAAACTACTGGAAGTTAAATTACATATTATGACTGTACTAAATGCAGTTTAACTACTAATATTTGTTGTCAAAAGTTACATGCCGAGGCCGAAGATCGAGGTGTCACGAGCGCATCGAGTAACGGGGTTGGCATGCTAAGCGTGCAACGGTGTCCCCTAGTTTGTTATAAAATCCAACGCTAACTGAAGACGTGCACTGTTCGAGTTTTTTAGCTATTATTTTTTAAAATCACAATACTTATAAATAATGGGATCAAATACAAATTATATAACTGTACAAAAATATATAACGGTCTTTCACGATCATTCTTCAAGTCCAATAATTTTGTTTATTCTGTTTTGCAGTATTTTTCTCTTGATGGTTTGAGAGATGGATCATAAAGTACTGTACTCCCGATCCAATTATACCATAAACTGCGATTCTTTGAATATAAGTAAGAAATGTACGCCATAAGACTTGCCATGTGGTCATACATTACTTGCTTTACTTATAATCAGTACATGCTTTACTTATTGCTATAATTATAAATACAATATAATTTTTGTACTTATATTGTAATTAATGTGTGTTGTGCGACGTTCTCTTTTTTTGTAAAATCGTAATAAAACGCGGTATGATAAATTTGACGAATCGACTCAGCGTTCATTACAATACATGTCTCAGCTACTCCCTATTTATGTATTGCATGTTACATTGCTGACGTACTCTCTGCAGTGGCCTTGGGGCGGTGTGTCGCCCTCAGCCGTAACACGCGCCTGCAGCAAATCATCAGTATTTCCATTGCTGCACGAGGGTTGATTAATGATACATGGAGTGTATGGGATTTGCTTGTGTATTTGATTTAGTATTTAATAATAGTTCATTAAACTAAGGTAGTCTGTAAAATACAATAAATGGTTCCAAAGAAGTGGCACAAACTTTCCCCCATACTAAACACTACAAAATAAAAACTTTGAAAATTACAAGTTTGATTCCCCAATATCTTTTTTGCCATAACAAAAAACTAGTCAAGTCGGTGACATTCGGTTTTTGACTAAAATATTTTACATTGTAATTCAAATATTTCCTAAAAATGTTATCAAAATCGTTCGAGCCGTTTTTGAGACATTTCCATCGTTATATTTGCTGTCCATAAAAATAAAAGGAAATAAAATTTCAAAAAAGTGAAAAAACGGTCCGGAGATATTGGATATATTTGCTAAATACACACTCATACAAAATTTCGTAAAAATTGATCCATCTGTTTGGTCTCCAGCGAAATGCTCATACACACAAACTGACGCATATACTGACAGACAGAAAAAATCTTTTTTCAAAAAATTACTTTTTTGGGTTCAGGGGACCATAAAATGGATTTTTAGACCAACTTGTAAACAAAATTTTTTTGACGTTCAGAATACCACTTTATGCTAACGCATATGGGAAAAGTAAAAAGTAAAAACTCATAACGAAATCTCCAGAACTACTGCTCATTTTGATGATTTGGAAGGATGTTATCTTTTCTATCACAAGAAAGGATTTTTCTAAATTCCATTTCTAAGGGATAGAAACGACCCTTCAACAATTCATTTTACTTTCTCCCATATGCGTTAGCATAGAGTAAGTATTGTGATCGTAAAAAAATGTTTTTTACAAGATGGTCTAAATATTCATTTTAGGCTCCCCTGAACCAAAAAAAGTGTTTTTTCGATACAAATTTTTTCTGTCTGTCCGTATGTGTGTCTGTGTGTATGTGAACTTCGCTGGAGACCAAATGGTTTGATAGATTTTAACGAAATTCTGTGTGTAGTTGTATTTAGCCAATATCTCCAGACAATTTTTTCAATTTTGAAATTTTTTTTTTTTTTAATTTTTATGGTCAAAAACATACAATTATATTTTATCAAAAACGGCTCTAACGATTTTGATTATATTTTCAGGAAATATGTGAATTACAATTTAATATTTTAGTAAAAACCGTATGTCTCTAAATTGACTAGTTTGTGAGTTATGGCACAAAAAAACATACTTGGGAACCAAACTGGTAATTTTCAAAGTTTTGATATTTTAGTGTTTAATATGGGGGAAAGTTTATGCCAATTCTTTGGAACCATTTATTATTTCTACAAGCATAACATGGGCGTTAATTTAATTTAATGATTTATTTCAAACAGCTGATACAAAAAACATAATCATGACACTCGATTTTTGTTATAAGTTTGGTTAATTTGGTTGTCCTTGTGGAATATTGAAGGTAATGTCCACTGATTCTGACATGATTGCACTTATTTACATCCTCCTAAAGTAGACTTATAAAACGTTATCTTGGAAAACGGCAGCAGGCTGAGCTTTTACATTGATGTTGTGATTTAGAGAGAATCACCCCGTAGCAAAGCGAAGGCTGTTAGCTAGTTTCGTATATTTAATACCACATGTATAATATAAAATATTGTATAAATTAAGTTGAAAAAGATAATATTTTGTTGGGAGAAGCATTTTATACAATTTAACCCTAGATGGACCAAGGGAGGGTCATTTTGTGTCCACACTTTTTTAAAACTTCTTGCAACAATTAATTTTATTTCCAAAAATGTTGAAAAAATTATTTTGTGTTGGAAAACGATTACTTTAAATATTACAGTAACAATTAACCATCCAACGTATGTGTATATTTTTTAATAGGACAACATTTAGTAAGTGGACAATTTTTGACCCTCCCTCGGTCCAACTTGTAACCTCATCAGTTTAAGCTGTGGGATCTTATTAAATCAAAAATAAGTAATTTTTCTGTGATAAAACTGCATATTTACAAGTAATTTTATATAGTACACAGTATATCTTGTTGACTATTTTACTTTCGCAGTTGGTACCATTGAAACTTAGACTCAGACAACTGACATTTGTTGTGTTATTCATACTGTCAGTCAGTCACATGCTGGATTGTGTCTTATTAGAGGTTATGTGTGTTTTCTATTCCAAGTGTTGAGTTTCAAAATGAGTGATTACATATCACGAAGTGAAATTGACAGACTTTTATTAGACGCTGTTAGTGAAGATGATGGTGATGATGTGATTAGCAACGCATCCGAGGAAAGTTTGGTTAGTGAAACGGACGACTTGATCTACAATATAGATGACATAGACAATGGTGAGACGTTTATAGATGTGGATGAGTTATTTGAAAGTGGAAATGAAGGTGAAGAAGTAGTGAATAGCAATGACGAATTGAAGTACGTAGCAAAATCAGGTAAGGAAACGCGGGAATATCTTGTCCATAAACCTAGGCCTACACGTAGGACTAGGGCAAATATTTTCCGCCAAAACCCAGGCCTAAAAAGTACTGGAAAAGTAGGTACTGTTGTTGAATCCTTTCATAAAATGTTTCCAAAAGAAGCAATACAGCTTATAGTCACCCATACAAATGAAGAAGCACTTTTACGTAACATAGAACCAACAAACGAAACAGAACTTCTAGCGTTCATTGGTATATTGATATTACAAGGAGCAAATAACGATAGTAAATTGGACTATCATGATTTATGGTCAACTGAGTTTGGAAGAGCGTCATACATCGCAGGAATGAGTCGGAAGAGGTATCGTGATTTACTCTCTATCTTGAGATTTGACGACAAGCAAACGAGGCAAAATAGGCGTGTACATGACAAATTTGCGCCGATTCGTGAGCTATTTGAAATGATAAACAACGGGCTGTGCTCGCACTTCACTCCCTCAGTGAATGTGGTTATTGATGAAATGTTGACCTTATTTAGGGGTAGATGCCCGTTCAAGGTATTTATGAAGGAAAAGCCTGGTAAATACGGTATCCTCATAAGAATACTGGCTGACTGCGAAAAACGAATGGTATTGAATATGGAAGTTTACGCGGGTAAAAGACCAGATGTTCCAACCGATACTGTTCAAGTTGTAAAACGATTGATTGCTCCCATTACAAATACAGGAAGAAATGTAACTACAGATCGTTTTTACACTTCAGTCCCACTAGCAGAGGCACTTTACGAAGAGCACGGACTAACTTTGGTAGGCACAATGCAAACCAATCGGAGGTTTATTCCGAAAGAAATGAAAGATGTCAAGGATAGACCCCTTCATTCTAGTTTTTTTGCCTTTACCGATCCTAAAAGTAAGAGGCCTCCTGTTACACTACAATCGTACATAACCAAGGAAAAGCCTAAGAGAAACCTAATTTTACTATCCACTCAACATAATGATGACAACGTGGCCATGGAAGGCAAAATGAAATCTGATATCAACCTATTCTACAATTCTACAAAAGGCGGGGTGGATTCAATTGACCAAATGGCGCGAAAATATTCGACAAAGAGATCTACCCGGAGATGGCCACTTTCAGTATTTTACACATTGATTGATGTAGTGTGTATAAATACATTTTCTCTGTACATTCTAAATTTTCCAGATTGGAATAAAGCTAAGACAAATCGTAGAAGGATTTACCTACAAGAGTTGGGACTACAACTTATCAGACCCCATGTAACCAATCGATCAAGAAATCTAGTTGGAGTTCAAACACGAGTTGTTATGGCCATGGAAAGTGTTTTAGGACGCAAAGTTACTGTACCAACTCCAGCCAAGCAACAGAGGGTGAGCGGGAAAGGCCGATGTTACATGTGCTGCTCTGCTGCTTCATCAAAGAAGGAGAAGCTCAATAAACTGTGCAAAACAACCATTGTGTGTTGCAACTGTGAAAAGTATGTTTGTGGTAGGCACAGTGAAAAGACCAATATTTGTCAGAGATGCAAAACAGAAGATTCTGAATCGTCAGATTAGGTTAGCAAATTAAAAGAACGGTGTCGAGAATGCCAGTTGTTTTTTGACGATGTTAAAATTTATCATAAATATATTTAAAATAAACTTTTTTCTCAATATTTTAATGTTTGACTATGTTTGATATGACATCTACCAAAACTATTGTAAACTGTACTAATAAACTGCATTTAAACATGTTTAACAAAAGTAGACAATAAGTGGCAGAGCAAGACTCAGGTCTGTATAGTATCACGGAAAATGAAGGCGCTACCTTTTAATTAATTAATTATATATTTAAAAATGAAGGCGCTACCTGCAATACAGTATTGAAATGCGGGACTTGCCTACTAAAACATGAAGGCGCTTTTTATTTATTAATAAATACACTGTTAGCCTACCTATTTAAATTAATTTTTTATTTAATTTTTCTCAACTTTTTAATAAATACACTGTTAACCTAGCTTTATTATATAACATACACTGTTAGCCTACCTATTTAATTAATTTTTTATTTAATTTATGTCATTTTTTGTAATAAATACACTGTTAACCTAGCTTTCTTATATAACTTTCTCTCTTAACTTACCTATGTTCCAGGAACTCATCTACGGCTTCCTACCATCGTTACCTATACTTATATATCTAATCATGGTTGTGTACGTACTTAACACTCTAGGCAACCCGCAATACACGTTTTAATTAAAAATCAAGGGGCAGCTATTATTTATATTAATTATTTACTTCTTTTTTTTTATTTTTATTTAATACATCGTTACCTACCTATACTTATCTATCTAATCATGGTTGGGTACGTACTTAACACTCTAGGCAACCCGCAATACACGTTTTAATTAAAAATCAAGGGGCAAGTATTATTTATATTAATTATTTACTTCTTTTTTATTTTTATTTAATACACTGTTACATATGAGACCTACTGGTGTACGGCGACCGAGCTTTATCGCTGTTATCACATCACTTGACCTCTAAGGTTAGCACGTGGATCGTCCATGCGGTGCTGATTAATGTAACACTGACCTCAAAGGTCATCTGTTATCACATCCCACAAGCATTGTTTTACATCCCGTGTCTTGCACAATCTCTTTTAACGTAATCAGGGTTTCAGTCTGGACAGGCGCGTGACCAAATTGCCCCCTCCCCCCCCTCCCCCCTCAAATTTCCCTCAAATTCCCAAATTTCCCTCAAATTTCCCTCAAATTCCCATATTTCCCCCCAAATTACCCTCAAATTTCCCTCAAATTCCCACATTTCCCCCCAAATTACCCTCAAATTCCTACATTTCCCCCTAAATTACCCTCAAATTACCCTCACATTTCCAAATTTCCCTCAAATTCCCAAATTTCCCACACATTTCCCCCAAATTACCCTCAAATTTCCCTCAAATTCCCAAATTTCCCACACATTTCCCCCAAATTACTCTCACATTTCCCTCAAATTCCCAAATTTCCCACACATTTCCCCCAAATTACCCTCACATTTCCCTCAAATTCCCAAATTTCCCACACATTTCCCCTAAATTACCCAATTTCCCTCAAATTCCCAAATTTCCCCCAAAATTACCCTCAAATTACCCTCAAATTTCCCTCAAATTCCCAAATTTCCCACATTTCCCCCCAAATTACTTTCAAATGTCCCTCAAATTCCCAAATTTCCCACATTTCCCCCCAAATTACCCTCACATTTCCCCCAAATTACCCAATTTCCCTCACATTACCCACATTTACCCTCAAATTTCCCGCCAAATTCCCAAATTTCCCTCCAAAGTTCCTTGTTATACTATATAAAATTCATTGTTAACCTAACTTTTTCCGTGTTATACTATATAAAATGCACTGTTAACCTTGTTATACTATATAAAATTCACTTTTTTGTCCAATATGGCGTCTTTTTCCATGATATACTATATAAAATTCACTTTTTTTGTCCAATATGGCGTCTTTTTCCATGTTATACTATATAAAATTCACTTTTTTTGTCCAATATTTTCCATTTACGTACTTAACACTCTAGGCAACCCGCAATACACGTTTTATTTAAAAATTAAGGGGCAGCTATTATTTATATTAATTATTTACTTCTTTTTTTATTTTTATTCAATACACCGTTACCTATACTTATCTATCTAATCACAGTTGTGTACGTTCTTAACACTCTAGGCAACCCGCAATACACGTTTTATTTAAAAAATCAAGGGGCAGCTATTATTTATATTAATTATTTACTTATTTTTTTATTTTTATTTCATACTCTGTTACATAAGAGGCATACTGGTGTACGGTGACCGGGCTTTATCGCTGTTATCACATCACTGACCTCAAAGGTCAACCCGTGGCTGTTATCACATCCCACAAGCATTGTTTTATATCCCGTATGAACGATGTACGAGTCTTTGTTACTAACTAGATGAACGAAGATGAACGAGTGTAGTCTTTGTTACTAACTAAGGCTGCTGGACTCTTTGATATATGATCTATTAACAACACAATAGTCAAGGAAACTATGACATGGAACCCAAACCCCTTAAAATTTAGTTAAAATGTCCATAAATAGGGTTATTTGTGTACAAAATATGTTATAATTCCCTAAAAGCATTAAAATGCAGTGTCATAACAACGATATTTGTCCTAAACATTAAAAATTCCTTTAAAATACTCTTATAGAAACCTTTAAAATCTTAGTTTGAGCTCAAAACAACGTACAAAACTGATGTAACACTTGTAAATTAATTGTTTAACCTACATAGCTATTTAGTTGACTCCAAACAGTTGGCAAAGTGTAAGTAGCCAATAGGAATAAATTCTCTATAATGTTCACATTTTAAGCTTGATTTTAACAAAACCTGATGCTATTGATTCTTTGCACATTAAACAAATAGTTAGTTGAAATGTGTCTATTGTAGAAACTTTGGTATTAACAGTAAGAAAGTTTGGCTGTAATATACTCGATCAGAAAATGTATATACACCACTCCCAAAGACCCAAACACATGGAGAACCTAGAACACACAACACCCTTGATAGATCACCTTCCTATTCATCACATAAGGCCCTTGATCATCCATCACCTATCCATAAGACATCTGACTGACCACCTACCCACCCAATATACTAGACTAACCACACTCTACATACAAGACTTTTGATTGACCATCTACCTACTCAACACACACAGACCCTCGATAGGCCACCCACCTCCCCAACACATAAGACATCTGACTGACCATCTACCCACCTAATATACTAGACTAACCACACCTTACATACAAGACCTTTGATTGACCACCTACCTACCCAACACACACAGTACCCTCGATAGGCCACACACCTTCCCAACACATAACACATCCGACTGACCATCTACCCACCTAATATACTAGACTAACCACACCTTAAATACAAGACCTTTGATTGACCACCTACCTACCCAACACACACAGTACCCTCGATAGGCCACCCACCTTCCCAACACATAAGACATCTGACTAACCACCTACCTACTTAATATACTAGACTAACCACACTCTACATACAAGACTTTTGATTGACAACTCACCTACTAAACACACAGACGTTTGATTAAACACCCACATACTCAACACAGAGTCATGTTGATAGACCAACCCACCTTCCCCAAACATAAAACCTTTGATAGACCAACCACACACTCTACAGACATAACTTAAAATACCATCACACTACCAAAAAGGCAGTCTCTCTATAGACCCCCATCTACTCAATACGTGAGACACTTGGTTAACCACTCGCCTACCCAACACATAGTCCTCTTGATAGACCACTCACCCCTCCCGACACATAATACATTTGACAGACCACTTACTTAACATACAAGACTGACCATACACTCTACATCGAAGACGTTTGATTATCCACTCACCTACTCAATACACACAAAACACTTATTTGATCACAACAATTTAACAAACACAACTGTCGATTGACACTCCACATTCCCAAAGCATCATACTACAATGAAAATAGTCCTATTGACATACCCCTACCTACCAAACATACGTACCACACACCATAAAATCATGACTTAACAGTCCACCCACCTACTTAACACACAACACCTCTGATAGATAATCCACCTAAACATTACATAAAACCTTACATTGACACCCAACATTCATGGACAACCTACCTAACAAACATACGAATTGACCACATTACCAAAGCATATGAAGGACCACCTACCATACATACATACCACACACCATAAAATCATGACTTAACAGTCCACCCACCTACTTAACACACAACACCTCTGATAGATAATCCACCTAAACATTACATAAAACCTTACATTGACACCCAACATTCATGGACAACCTACCTAACAAACATACGAATTGACCACATTACCAAAGCATATGAAGGACCACCTACCAAACATACGTACCACACACCATAAAATCATGACTTAACAGTCCACCCACCTACTCAACACACAACACCTCTGATAGATAATCCACCTAAATATTACATAAAACCTTTGATTGACACCCAACATTCATGGATGACCTACCTACCAAACATACGAATTGACCACATTACCAAAGCATATGAAGGACCACCTACCAAACATACGTACCACACACCATAAAATCATGACTTAACAGTCCACCCACCTACTCAACACACAACACCTCTGATAGATAATCCACCTAAACATTACATAAAACCTTACATTGACACCCAACATTCATGGATGACCTACCTACCAAACATACGAATTGACCACATTACCAAAGCATATGAAGGACCACCTACCAAACATACGTACCACACACCATAAAATCATGACTTAACAGTCCACCCACCTACTCAACACACAACACCTCTGATAGATAATCCACCTAAACATTACATAAAACCTTACATTGACACCCAACATTCATGGATGACCTACCTACCAAACATACGAATTGACCACATTACCAAAGCATATGAAGGACCACCTACCAAACATACGTACCACACACCATAAAATCATGACTTAACAGTCCACCCACCTACTCAACACACAACACCTCTGATAGATAATCCACCAAACATTACATAAAACCTTACATTGACACCCAACATTCATGGATAACCTACCTACCAAACATACGAATTGACCACATTACCAAAGCATATGAAGGACCACCTACCAAACATACGTACCACACACCATAAAATCATGACTTAACAGTCCACCCACCTACTCAACACACAACACCTCTGATAGATAATCCACCTAAACATTACATAAAACCTTACATTGACACTCAACATTCATGGATGACCACCTACCATACATACGTACCACACACCATAAAATCATGACTTAACAGTCCACACGCCTACTCAAAACACAACACCTCTGATAGATAATCCACCTAAACATTACATAAAACCTTACATTGACACCCAACATTCATGGATGACCTACCTACCAAACATACGAATTGACCACATTACCAAAGCATATGAAGGACCACCTACCAAACATACGTACCACACACCATAAAATCATGACTTAACAGTCCACCCACCTACTCAACACACAACACCTCTGATAGATAATCCAACTAAACATTACATAAAACCTTACATTGACACCCAACATTCATGGATAACCTACCTACCAAACATACGAATTGACCACATTACCAAAGCATATGAAGGACCACCTACCAAACATACGTACCACACACCATAAAATCATGACTTAACAGTCCACCCACCTACTCAACACACAACACCTCTGATAGATAATCCAACTAAACATTACATAAAACCTTACATTGACACCCAACATTCATGGATGACCTACCTACCAAACATACGAATTGACCACATTACCAAAGCATATGAAGGACCACCTACCAAACATACGTACCACACACCATAAAATCATGACTTAACAGTCCACCTACCTACTCAAAACACAACACCTCTGATAGATAATCCACCTAACCACTACATAAAACCTATGATTGACACTCAACATTCATGGATGACCACCTACCATACATACGTACCACACACCATAAAACCATGACTTAACAGTCCACACGCCTACTCAAAACACAACACCTCTGATAGATAATCCACCTAACCACTACATAAAACCTATGATTGACACTCAAGATTCATGGATGACCACCTAACCATACATAAGTACACCATAAAACCATGACTTAACAGTCCACTCAAACATACTCAAAACACAACACCTCTGATAGATAATCCACCTAAACACTACATAAAACCTATGATTGACACTCAACATTCATGGATGACCACCTAACCATACATACGTACACCATAAAACCATGACTTAACAGTCCACTCAAACATACTCAAAACACAACACCTCTGATAGATAATCCACCTAAACACTACATAAAACCTATGATTGACACTCAACATTCATGGATGACCACCTAACCATACATACGTACACCATAAAACCATGACTTAACAGTCCACTCAAACATACCCAAAACACAACACCTCTGATAGATAATCCACCTAAACACTACATAAAACCTATGATTGACACTCAAGATTCATGGATGACCACCTAACCATACATACGTACACCATAAAACCATGACTTAACAGTCCACTCAAACATACTCAAAACACAACACCTCTGATAGATAATCCACCTAAACACTACATAAAACCTATGATTGACACTCAACATTCATGGATGACCACCTAACCATACATACGTACACCATAAAACCATGACTTAACAGTCCACTCAAACATACTCAAAACACAACACCTCTGATAGATAATCCACCTAAACACTACATAAAACCTATGATTGACACTCAACATTCATGGATGACCACCTAACCATACATACGTACACCATAAAACCATGACTTAACAGTCCACCCGCCTACCTCTGCACACACAATTCCTTAGGACACACCCTCCTCCCACCACTCATCCTACAGACAAATCTCCTTGAGAACTACCCATCCACCATAAAAACACTATTGCTTCATATAATCATGTTTCAAAATAACATTATTACACTGTAAGATAGGTTTAATATAGCTAAAGACCTAAAGTGTTTCCTAAAATTCTGTTTTCTCTAGAAATATGAGAGTCGTTGGTCGAAAACATCCAAACTAAACATAGAAAATAAGAATCAGCTAGTAGTTTCATAAAAATTCTGCTATACAACTAAAAAAATATGAGAAAAAATTAGGTTTAAAAACAATGAACACAGAAAAAATTAGGTTTAAAAACAATGAGAACAGAAAAAATTAGGTTTAAAAACAATGAGAACAGAAAAAATTAGGTTAAAAAAAAAATGAACATAGAAAAAGTTAGGAAAAAAAATGAACACAGAAAAAGTTAGGTTAAAAAAATGAACATAGAAAAAGTTAGGTTAGCAAACATCAGAAAAGTAAGTCTAGCAAACAACCGAAAGGTTGATTGCTATCCTTACTTTTCCGAAAAGTTGTTAAAATTAACAAAAGTCATAAAATGTCCCATTTTATGAGTTTTGTTAATTTTAACTGAACTTTTCTGATGTTTGCTAACCTAACTTTTTCTATGTTCATTTTTTAACCTAACTTTTTCTGTGTTCATTTTTTTTTCCTAACTTTTTCTATGTTCATTTTTTTTAACCTAATTTTTTCTGTTCTCATTGTTTTTAAACCTAATTTTTTCTGTTCTCATTGTTTTTAAACCTAATTTTTTCTGTGTTCATTGTTTTTAAACCTAATTTTTTCTCATATTTTTTTAGTTGTATAGCAGAATTTTTATGAAACTACTAGCTGATTCTTATTTTCTATGTTTAGTTTGGATGTTTTCGACCAACGACTCTCATATTTCTAGAGAAAACAGAATTTTAGGAAACACTTTAGGTCTTTAGCTATATTAAACCTATCTTACAGTGTAATAATGTTATTTTGAAACATGATTATATGAAGCAATAGTGTTTTTATGGTGGATGGGTAGTTCTCAAGGAGATTTGTCTGTAGGATGAGTGGTGGGAGGAGGGTGTGTCCTAAGGAATTGTGTGTGCAGAGGTAGGCGGGTGGACTGTTAAGTCATGGTTTTATGGTGTACGTATGTATGGTTAGGTGGTCATCCATGAATGTTGAGTGTCAATCATAGGTTTTATGTAGTGTTTAGGTGGATTATCTATCAGAGGTGTTGTGTTTTGAGTATGTTTGAGTGGACTGTTAAGTCATGGTTTTATGGTGTACGTATGTATGGTTAGGTGGTCATCCATGAATGTTGAGTGTCAATCATAGGTTTTATGTAGTGTTTAGGTGGATTATCTATCAGAGGTGTTGTGTTTTGAGTATGTTTGAGTGGACTGTTAAGTCATGGTTTTATGGTGTACGTATGTATGGTTAGGTGGTCATCCATGAATCTTGAGTGTCAATCATAGGTTTTATGTAGTGTTTAGGTGGATTATCTATCAGAGGTGTTGTGTTTTGGGTATGTTTGAGTGGACTGTTAAGTCATGGTTTTATGGTGTACGTATGTATGGTTAGGTGGTCATCCATGAATGTTGAGTGTCAATCATAGGTTTTATGTAGTGTTTAGGTGGATTATCTATCAGAGGTGTTGTGTTTTGAGTATGTTTGAGTGGACTGTTAAGTCATGGTTTTATGGTGTACGTATGTATGGTTAGGTGGTCATCCATGAATCTTGAGTGTCAATCATAGGTTTTATGTAGTGTTTAGGTGGATTATCTATCAGAGGTGTTGTGTTTTGAGTATGTTTGAGTGGACTGTTAAGTCATGGTTTTATGGTGTACGTATGTATGGTTAGGTGGTCATCCATGAATGTTGAGTGTCAATCATAGGTTTTATGTAGTGGTTAGGTGGATTATCTATCAGAGGTGTTGTGTTTTGAGTAGGCGTGTGGACTGTTAAGTCATGGTTTTATGGTGTGTGGTACGTATGTATGGTAGGTGGTCATCCATGAATGTTGAGTGTCAATGTAAGGTTTTATGTAATGTTTAGGTGGATTATCTATCAGAGGTGTTGTGTGTTGAGTAGGTGGGTGGACTGTTAAGTCATGATTTTATGGTGTGTGGTACGTATGTTTGGTAGGTGGTCCTTCATATGCTTTGGTAATGTGGTCAATTCGTATGTTTGGTAGGTAGGTTATCCATGAATGTTGGGTGTCAATGTAAGGTTTTATGTAATGTTTAGGTGGATTATCTATCAGAGGTGTTGTGTGTTGAGTAGGTGGGTGGACTGTTAAGTCATGATTTTATGGTGTTTGGTACGTATGTTTGGTAGGTGGTCCTTCATATGCTTTGGTAATGTGGTCAATTCGTATGTTTGGTAGGTAGGTCATCCATGAATGTTGGGTGTCAATGTAAGGTTTTATGTAATGTTTAGGTGGATTATCTATCAGAGGTGTTGTGTGTTGAGTAGGTGGGTGGACTGTTAAGTCATGATTTTATGGTGTGTGGTACGTATGTTTGGTAGGTGGTCCTTCATATGCTTTGGTAATGTGGTCAATTCGTATGTTTGGTAGGTAGGTCATCCATGAATGTTGGGTGTCAATCAAAGGTTTTATGTAATATTTAGGTGGATTATCTATCAGAGGTGTTGTGTGTTGAGTAGGTGGGTGGACTGTTAAGTCATGATTTTATGGTGTGTGGTACGTATGTTTGGTAGGTGGTCCTTCATATGCTTTGGTAATGTGGTCAATTCGTATGTTTGTTAGGTAGGTTGTCCATGAATGTTGGGTGTCAATGTAAGGTTTTATGTAATGTTTAGGTGGATTATCTATCAGAGGTGTTGTGTGTTAAGTAGGTGGGTGGACTGTTAAGTCATGATTTTATGGTGTGTGGTATGTATGTATGGTAGGTGGTCCTTCATATGCTTTGGTAATGTGGTCAATTCGTATGTTTGTTAGGTAGGTTGTCCATGAATGTTGGGTGTCAATGTAAGGTTTTATGTAATGTTTAGGTGGATTATCTATCAGAGGTGTTGTGTGTTAAGTAGGTGGGTGGACTGTTAAGTCATGATTTTATGGTGTGTGGTACGTATGTTTGGTAGGTAGGGGTATGTCAATAGGACTATTTTCATTGTAGTATGATGCTTTGGGAATGTGGAGTGTCAATCGACAGTTGTGTTTGTTAAATTGTTGTGATCAAATAAGTGTTTTGTGTGTATTGAGTAGGTGAGTGGATAATCAAACGTCTTCGATGTAGAGTGTATGGTCAGTCTTGTATGTTAAGTAAGTGGTCTGTCAAATGTATTATGTGTCGGGAGGGGTGAGTGGTCTATCAAGAGGACTATGTGTTGGGTAGGCGAGTGGTTAACCAAGTGTCTCACGTATTGAGTAGATGGGGGTCTATAGAGAGACTGCCTTTTTGGTAGTGTGATGGTATTTTAAGTTATGTCTGTAGAGTGTGTGGTTGGTCTATCAAAGGTTTTATGTTTGGGGAAGGTGGGTTGGTCTATCAACATGACTCTGTGTTGAGTATGTGGGTGTTTAATCAAACGTCTGTGTGTTTAGTAGGTGAGTTGTCAATCAAAAGTCTTGTATGTAGAGTGTGGTTAGTCTAGTATATTAAGTAGGTAGGTGGTTAGTCAGATGTCTTATGTGTTGGGAAGGTGGGTGGCCTATCGAGGGTACTGTGTGTGTTGGGTAGGTAGGTGGTCAATCAAAGGTCTTGTATTTAAGGTGTGGTTAGTCTAGTATATTAGGTGGGTAGATGGTCAGTCGGATGTGTTATGTGTTGGGAAGGTGTGTGGCCTATCGAGGGTACTGTGTGTGTTGGGTAGGTAGTGTAACGGGTCCACCAAATTGATAGGGAAATTTAATTAATTTAGATAAATAATAAATAAATTATTATATAGAAGGAAAGAAATATATTTAATCAAAATAAAAAGAAGTTTTAAATCATATTAGAGAATTGTCGTGTGAAAACAACTGTGGGACAGACGAGAGGCTCCAGCAATAAAGCACTGTAAACAAATCCTTTGTTCGACACAGGATGGGTGGGACAAATTCCAAGAACTGCAATCGTAAACATGTAGGAATGCTTCAGGGACAGGAGTGAACAAGTCGAATGGAAAGTTCCACCAGAAG
Organism: Stictocephala bisonia; assembly: GCA_035578905.1. Lineage (NCBI taxonomy): Eukaryota > Metazoa > Arthropoda > Insecta > Hemiptera > Membracidae > Stictocephala > Stictocephala bisonia. The sequence continues at coordinate 37,892 of JAQJVL010004100.1, forward strand.
AACACCAGGTCTCTAGCAATTTCAATGTACTAAACAACGTAGACGTCAACTCGTGCCAAGGACCAATCAGAGCAGGGCAAATAGTTTGAGATATTCTCACCGAGAGCGGTAGCAGACGGGGCGAAGCCTCTTGGCTCAATCGGAAATGGATAGAAGTCTTGAACCCAAACTATAATATCCGGTACCAGAAGAATAGTGGGGGATAGGACCATGAGGTTGGACGAAGGAAAGTGAAGCGCGGACTCACTCACTTTTACTCTTGCTTCCTAGCATTGAACAGTTCGCCAGGGTTGAGGTCCTCAGGACTTCAACTGATCATTAGTTATGATTAATCAGATATAGACTAACAGTGAAAAGTAATATCTCAATAGATTATCATCTTTTATCATATATGTGTATTAAATAAACAGTAACTAATTAGGTGCAAAAGTAATGGCCTTCAATAGAAGTATCTACTAGAACGTCATTGTATCAGATAAGTTTTAATTAAGTTTTAGAATTTAAATTGTAAAACTCTTTAAATTAATTATTTGAACCCTTGTTATATTCAAAGTATTGAGAAGTAAATCATTCATGAAAATTTTAATAACATGTAATAAAGAATAATGTTGTAAAAGAACTTAGTTTGTTTCATTGCATCATACAGTTTTCACCGAATTATCCATAAGACCCTGAGAACAAAAAATTAAGAGTTATCATGTTATAAAATAAAATAAATCAAATTTCTGCTACTTTTGTTTTTAAGAATCAAATGTTGAATCAATGTGATACGATAACCTCATCAAGGTAGCAAGTCATAAATTTTCAATAAATACTTTGAAACAAAAAAGAAATAAATTGTAGAATTCTGATTTATTGAATATCATTATTTTAATTTAATCAATAAATTAAAATAAATAAAATAAATAATGTAACAAAAGGTATAACGTTACAGAATGGCGCTAGAACGTGAGGCGTCAAAAGCACAACGTTACAAAATGGCGCCCAACGTGGGGCTGTATGATGCAAATTTTAGGTTTTGATGTTATTTAAAAAATACATGAAAATAATTGGTTAATAATTTATTAAAAAATCACAGCTTATGTGAAATTTCATGTCAAGTTGATTAGCCTATAAAAAAAAAAAAAAAATAAAAATTTTGTGATAGGCTGTATATCTTAGTAGTGAATTAAATATAGCTGAAAATATTTAAAAATAAGATAAAAGAAGCCTAGGAAAACATATTTTAATTTCATAAAAAATTTAATTAAAAAGAATAAAAGATTCATAGGACATATTTTTTTTTTCTCTTTCTTCAAATATTTAAATTCTAAAAAATAAAATAATCATGTCAAACATAGACATGGTGGAGAATACGGACATTGATTCCGATAACTCTGACACCTCTCTGAGCGTTATCAGGGAGATTAACATAAATAAAAATAAAGATAAATCTGATGAAGTTAGGCCAGATTTAAATAAAGAAGACACACTGTCCAGTATAATGGACATGTTGTTAAAAATAAATACAAATGTAGAAACTAAACTAAACAGCATGAATGAAAGTATGAATACTAAATTTGACAGATTTGAAAGCAAGCTTGAGGAAAATAATAAGAGACTAGATGCAGTAGAGGCTAAGTTAGATGCTAAATTTGATGAGCTTAGGAGAGATATAAATGAAAGAATAGATAAGTTTGAAGATAAACTTATAAACAATAAAATCAAAGAAGTAAAAGTAGGTGAAAAGAAGGTTAGCGAGATAAAGGAGGTTAATGTTGTGAATAAAGTAGAGAACAAAGATAGGCAAGAACCTATCAAAGTAAACAGAGTTGAGGACAGCCTATTGTCCAATAAAATAGAGTTGCTGTTAGAAGCAAATAATGACACTAACACTAAACTAGAGGAGATTAATGTTAAATTAGGGGAGGTTAATGTTAAAATGAAAGAAGCAAATGATAGTAACTTAAAACTAAAGGAGGAAACTAATGTGAGGTTAGATTTGCTGATAAATATAACTAAGGAAATAAACCTTAAACTTGCTGAGATTAATGTGAGGTTAGGAGGAAGAGGTGCTAAGATTAAAGAAGTAAATGAGGGTGTAATTAAGTCAAATGATGAACTTAAAATGAACATAAATGAGCCTATAAAAAATGTCAATGATAGGACAAACCATGCTAAAGACAATATTGTCAATAAAGTTGAAAGAGTAAAAATGCACTTTGATGCAGCAAATGAGTTAAATGAGAGTAGTGGTAGCAATAAAGTAAATCAACAAGATAGGGAATCAACTATCAAAGTAACGAATGCCAAGAATAAACGAGGTAAAATAAATAAAACTTTGCAAGCTAAACACATAAAAATAAATGTGAAAACCACTAAAGTAGGCTCTGAAATAAGCAGTCAAATGAATAGGCCTAGTGTAAACAATGAATTCAAGAAGCAAATAGGTCATCTACAAAACAATGTGCTAGATGATAAAATAGAAAAAATAAATAAAGCTTTGGCAGTATGTAATACTAACCTTGAAAATTTAGTAGATGACTTCAAATGTCAAGAAAATAAAAAACTAAAAATGATCAGAAGTAGGATTGAGGAGCTAAATGAGTTCTTCAAGTTTGAGATGGAGATTATAAATAAATATTGGGGCCTAAACAAACAGAAAGAAGTTGAAAATAATATGATGGGGGGTGAAAACTTTGATGTAGACATGGAAGACTTTGTAAACTATGTTATGAGGTATTATAATATCTCATGTTTCTCAAACTTTAAATATAAAAAGAAAAAATTTAAACCAGTGCACTCGGATAATCTCATTTACACAGCAAACTAAACAGTAAACCTAGCCATTCAATAAAAGATACTTAAAGATGAAATAATAAATAAATAGTAATTGAAGTAATGTAACTTTAATAATGATAGGGGGGTTGTATTAAAATAAACAAATGAAAGTTGAAGAATTGTAATATTGACAGTAAGATGAATTTGTGATTAAATAGGAGATTTAAATATAACATTGAAATAATATGACATTCATATTAAACTAAGATGAGAAATAAATATCTTTAATAGTAAAAGTAACTATTAAAAGAAAACAGATTCATAGATGCCATAATAGTAAATATATGGTAGGCCTAATTAAAAAATTTGTGGAAAATAATAATAACCAGAGAGTTGTTATTGAATATGAAAAATATTAAATGATTTAAATGAAACTTTGATAATAATATGTGTTAAATGAATATAACACTAATAATAAAATGATTTTTAGGAGAGAATAAGATAGTTTGAGGAGATGTTTTATAGTAGCTCGTTTCATAATCCATGAATGTTTATATTGAATATTTTAAAATAATAACCTGATAAATGTGTAAAACTAAAAAGAAGTATGGAAATTTACTAAAATATATTGTTGACATAACCCATGTATACATAAATAGAATATGAACCAAATAATAATGCAATGACTAGGTACACATAAAATGAAATAGGTGAGATAGGCCTATCTTGTAAAACTTTGTATGATAACTGGTTAATACTAAACAATGTTCTAATGACCTGTCAATGTTCATGCTAAAAAATGATTTAAATAATAATATGATATGACTCAAGGAAATATTAAATCATGATGAAGTAAATAAAGTATAATGTAACACTTTGTTTTTATAACTCTTGTATGTTGACATTGAATATAATCCAAATACACACATTGTGTATACTCTGTTGAAATAATGAAAGGAGAATTTCTTTTACAATACTGTGTTATTGTAACTTGTTTATACTTATATTGAAATGACTAAATGAATATAAAACAAATGATAATAGGAGATTGATGTGATATCAAGCTGATTTAGGGAGATTGTTTAAACTACCCTGTTAATATAACTTGTTTATGTCCATATTTTGAATACAACATTGGTAGAATGTGCCATGTATGTTAGACTGAAATGCATCAAACTTTTAAAAACACTTTGTATTTACAAATTGTTTTGTTTATAATGAAAACTACTCAGACAACAAGATGATATGATTCCAGGATGTATTTAACTAATGTAATGTAATTTTTGATGGTAAATTTTAGTACGGCAAGTGATACTAAGAACAATGATAAGAATCACAATTTAATGAATAAAGTGTAACTGCAATGTTTGTTGATAATTTATTATGACTTTTTCACTTGTCAATGATGCAAGTCAGGAAAGATAAAAGATGATTAAATATGAGTTTGTTTAAAATGTTTTATAAATAATTTTTCAATCAATTTAGTTGCTTATGGAATTGAAAACATTGTAATAATTAGCAGTCAGTAATTAGATTGTGCTGTATATATTTTATAATAGAAAAGTAATTAAAGTAATAGGTTCAGGTAGAATGACATTGCCATGAAAATAATTGATACGGTGTGGACACTAGGAACAATAGTGAAACAACCATCAGGTATAATGATATTGCAGCAAAACCAGTGACAACTAGAACATTTTGTGAGACATGGACACAAATGGACATGAGTACCAGTGGTGTCGCAGAAGGGGGTCGGAGGACAACGGCGTACCATGCAGAGAACCATGACGCAGTGGAGTTATCAGTCCAGGAACGCACCAGGTGGTGGTGACTCATCCCATTGGCATGGCCATGTCAACTGTCTGCATCCAGGCACACTAGTCCTTCAAGACCAACAACTTGATAGTGCAGCCATTGTGGACACATGAGTCAACCTTTGTGTCATATATCTTTATGTGACTTCCACAACCCACGGGTGTAAAACAGACATAGTTGGTGTTTGATTGTACATTCATTACAATCTTTTTAATCTACAAGACTATTAGTTTTGTGAACCAGCCATTATCAGAAAATAACTCTGGTTTTTCAATACTTTAAATTTAGAACAAAAACAAGTTCGAACTAGTGTAAAACTTTATACTTGGACCGCATCCAGTTTTATAAAAATGAGTGACTGTTTTTAAGCTTTTGTCATAATAAGCAATAACTTCTGAAGAAAACCAATATTCTACAAGAACACTTACAATGTTCCAGAACCCTGGTTCATACTTGAACACTATGGTGTTGTAAATGAACTATTCCAAAGTACGTGTAGTGACATCAGACCCACTGGCGCAGCAACAATTTGGCAATATGTTTCAAACTAATAAATAATAAAAATAAATATTATGCAAATATATATGGAATAAATAATAGCAATAAATAAATAACAAATCCTAAGTATACACAATTTATAAATGATGAAATTTTAATAATGAAAAAATGACAATGGTGTTTATTGATAAATTTTTTATATTATTCAATAATATGTGAAATATAAATATTAATTCAAATAATAATTTTATTACTAAAAAGAATTACAATAATTTTTATAATAAATTATAAAGTAACGAATAATAATAACTTGCATCAATGACAAAGAACTATGTAATGCATCTGTTGATTGGTAAACAATGTATAATACAAACTATTTTTGTATTAAAATAGGAGTTGATAACTTATTGTTGTTAATCAATACTTGTATATAATTTGATGATATGTGTACCATGTATTTCAGATAAAGGTATCGTTCTGTTTGATAACTTTGATTAAGGACTGATGAATTTCATTCCAAATAAATAATAAGTATAATCTGATGACTTATTATGTAAATGAGTTGGTAATTAATGATGTACAACTTTAAGAATTAATCATTTGTTGAATAACAAATAATATGTAAAAAGTTTTAAGGGATCTTTGATTTATTGATCAAGGATAAATGTTAAGACTTAACTAGAGATTGATGATATGTATGATAATATAATGACTTATTGATGATTGAAAATGTATTTGAAAAATTGTTTGTGATTAATGGCTGACTTGATAATGTAAAGATTTGTTTTAGAGGTAATGATTTATTTGAGAATGTTGTGGATTGTGTAATGATTAAGAATTTATTCAAGAAATTAAAGAAAGATAAAAGATTGATAACGGATACTTGTATTTAAAGAAGGTTTAATGGGACGAGATAGGTTACAGAAATTAAAAAGGGCAATGGATTGAAATTAGGTTACTGTATTAAAAGAAAGGTTTAAGGAGTGATAACGGATACTTGCATTTAAAGACGAACAAAGGGGTGAAATGGAATATCAGTAATTAAAGATGGTTAATGGGATGAAACATGATTTTAGAGTTCAAAGATGGTTTAAAGGGTTGATAATGGGATTAAGTATCTAAAAGATGGTCTAATGGTTTGGTAATAGATATTAGCATTTAAAAACGGATTAAAGGATTGATGTCGAAGTTAAGAATTTAAAATTGGTTAAAAGAGTTGAGAATTTATTTGAAACATATGACAGGGTATTGAAAAATGATTAACAAATCAATATAGGATGTCGATGAAATACTTAAAATAAATAAATGATGATTCATTTATAAATTGATGAACTATATAACATGTTATTGTAATGAATAGTCATGTGATTTTAATGATGATGTTGAAATATAATAACTGAAAGTAAGTTGATAATTAATTAATTTTGAAGTGTAACCTAGTAACGGATGACTTATATTTTGTTGATTTTGATATATGACTTGTGTATTTTGGTGGATGATTTCATATTGTGAAATGGGTCATTGATTTTAAATAAGTACTTGTATAATTTTTGATGATGTAGTAATTTTAGATTTATAATTTTTTGAATTTGTACTAGCTGATGAAATAATTTGTTAACGAATAAGTAATCATTTAATACTTAAGAGGAGATCATAATTTAATGATTAAGTAATTTTGATAAATTCTTGTACATAACTTAAGGATATATGGATTGTTGACGTATGAATTTCGATATGTAATGTAGTGTTTCTGTTTGACAATTTTTGATCCAAGATTGATGAAATTTTTGATTGACAACTTGTAATAATTAAAGATATATTAACTTTTTATGAACAATTATGTACAATGAAATGAATTGTTAAACTTTTGACTTATAAATTATAGAATTGTTAGTTAACAATTTTGATTTATTGGATTATTGTTTGATGAATGTAACTTTTGAATTATTGATTTTTATTGATAACTGTGTAGGATATGATAAATTTTTGAATTTTTTAATCATGAATGACTAATTTGTAGTTGATGGTTTTATGATGTATTGAATTGTAATTAATTGATTTGTGTTAATGATTTAATGGACTTATTTTGATAAATATGGATTCTTAAATGTTAATAAGGAGATAATAATGTATTGCTATAGAAAATGTGATCTGATATTGAATTATAGAATAGTTAATAGACTTAATTTACTAGACGTAATAAGTGATGTAAAACTAAAACTTATCTGAGAACAAACGACAATTTGGCGAATCGTGTTTAAAATCAAGATTTTTTGACTCGCGTTACTCACACATCGCAAAAAATCGGGGGGTACTGTAACGGGTCCACCAAATTGATAGGGAAATTTAATTAATTTAGATAAATAATAAATAAATTATTATATAGAAGGAAAGAAATATATTTAATCAAAATAAAAAGAAGTTTTAAATCATATTAGAGAATTGTCGTGTGAAAACAACTGTGGGACAGACGAGAGGCTCCAGCAATAAAGCACTGTAAACAAATCCTTTGTTCGACACAGGATGGGTGGGACAAATTCCAAGAACTGCAATCGTAAACATGTAGGAATGCTTCAGGGACAGGAGTGAACAAGTCGAATGGAAAGTTCCACCAGAAGAACACCAGGTCTCTAGCAATTTCAATGTACTAAACAACGTAGACGTCAACTCGTGCCAAGGACCAATCAGAGCAGGGCAAATAGTTTGAGATATTCTCACCGAGAGCGGTAGCAGACGGGGCGAAGCCTCTTGGCTCAATCGGAAATGGATAGAAGTCTTGAACCCAAACTATAATATCCGGTACCAGAAGAATAGTGGGGGATAGGACCATGAGGTTGGACGAAGGAAAGTGAAGCGCGGACTCACTCACTTTTACTCTTGCTTCCTAGCATTGAACAGTTCGCCAGGGTTGAGGTCCTCAGGACTTCAACTGATCATTAGTTATGATTAATCAGATATAGACTAACAGTGAAAAGTAATATCTCAATAGATTATCATCTTTTATCATATATGTGTATTAAATAAACAGTAACTAATTAGGTGCAAAAGTAATGGCCTTCAATAGAAGTATCTACTAGAACGTCATTGTATCAGATAAGTTTTAATTAAGTTTTAGAATTTAAATTGTAAAACTCTTTAAATTAATTATTTGAACCCTTGTTATATTCAAAGTATTGAGAAGTAAATCATTCATGAAAATTTTAATAACATGTAATAAAGAATAATGTTGTAAAAGAACTTAGTTTGTTTCATTGCATCATACAGTTTTCACCGAATTATCCATAAGACCCTGAGAACAAAAAATTAAGAGTTATCATGTTATAAAATAAAATAAATCAAATTTCTGCTACTTTTGTTTTTAAGAATCAAATGTTGAATCAATGTGATACGATAACCTCATCAAGGTAGCAAGTCATAAATTTTCAATAAATACTTTGAAACAAAAAAGAAATAAATTGTAGAATTCTGATTTATTGAATATCATTATTTTAATTTAATCAATAAATTAAAATAAATAAAATAAATAATGTAACAAAAGGTATAACGTTACAGAATGGCGCTAGAACGTGAGGCGTCAAAAGCACAACGTTACAGTAGGTGGTCAATCAAAGGTCTTGTATGTAAGGTGTGGTTAGTCTAGTATATTAGGTGGGTAGATGGTCAGTCAGATGTCTTATGTGTTGGGGAGGTGGGTGGCCTATCGAGGGTCTGTGTGTGTTGAGTAGGTAGATGGTCAATCAAAAGTCTTGTATGTAGAGTGTGGTTAGTCTAGTATATTGGGTGGGTAGGTGGTCAGTCAGATGTCTTATGGATAGGTGATGGATGATCAAGGGCCTTATGTGATGAATAGGAAGGTGATCTATCAAGGGTGTTGTGTGTTCTAGGTTCTCCATGTGTTTGGGTCTTTGGGAGTGGTGTATATACATTTTCTGATCGAGTATATTACAGCCAAACTTTCTTACTGTTAATACCAAAGTTTCTACAATAGACACATTTCAACTAACTATTTGTTTAATGTGCAAAGAATCAATAGCATCAGGTTTTGTTAAAATCAAGCTTAAAATGTGAACATTATAGAGAATTTATTCCTATTGGCTACTTACACTTTGCCAACTGTTTGGAGTCAACTAAATAGCTATGTAGGTTAAACAATTAATTTACAAGTGTTACATCAGTTTTGTACGTTGTTTTGAGCTCAAACTAAGATTTTAAAGGTTTCTATAAGAGTATTTTAAAGGAATTTTTAATGTTTAGGACAAATATCGTTGTTATGACACTGCATTTTAATGCTTTTAGGGAATTATAACATATTTTGTACACAAATAACCCTATTTATGGACATTTTAACTAAATTTTAAGGGGTTTGGGTTCCATGTCATAGTTTCCTTGACTATTGTGTTGTTAATAGATCATATATCAAAGAGTCCAGCAGCCTTAGTTAGTAACAAAGACTACACTCGTTCATCTTCGTTCATCTAGTTAGTAACAAAGACTCGTACATCGTTCATACGGGATATAAAACAATGCTTGTGGGATGTGATAACAGCCACGGGTTGACCTTTGAGGTCAGTGATGTGATAACAGCGATAAAGCCCGGTCACCGTACACCAGTATGCCTCTTATGTAACAGAGTATGAAATAAAAATAAAAAAATAAGTAAATAATTAATATAAATAATAGCTGCCCCTTGATTTTTTAAATAAAACGTGTATTGCGGGTTGCCTAGAGTGTTAAGAACGTACACAACTGTGATTAGATAGATAAGTATAGGTAACGGTGTATTGAATAAAAATAAAAAAAGAAGTAAATAATTAATATAAATAATAGCTGCCCCTTAATTTTTAAATAAAACGTGTATTGCGGGTTGCCTAGAGTGTTAAGTACGTAAATGGAAAATATTGGACAAAAAAAGTGAATTTTATATAGTATAACATGGAAAAAGACGCCATATTGGACAAAAAAAGTGAATTTTATATAGTATATCATGGAAAAAGACGCCATATTGGACAAAAAAGTGAATTTTATATAGTATAACAAGGTTAACAGTGCATTTTATATAGTATAACACGGAAAAAGTTAGGTTAACAATGAATTTTATATAGTATAACAAGGAACTTTGGAGGGAAATTTGGGAATTTGGCGGGAAATTTGAGGGTAAATGTGGGTAATGTGAGGGAAATTGGGTAATTTGGGGGAAATGTGAGGGTAATTTGGGGGGAAATGTGGGAAATTTGGGAATTTGAGGGACATTTGAAAGTAATTTGGGGGGAAATGTGGGAAATTTGGGAATTTGAGGGAAATTTGAGGGTAATTTGAGGGTAATTTTGGGGGAAATTTGGGAATTTGAGGGAAATTGGGTAATTTAGGGGAAATGTGTGGGAAATTTGGGAATTTGAGGGAAATGTGAGGGTAATTTGGGGGAAATGTGTGGGAAATTTGGGAATTTGAGGGAAATGTGAGGGTAATTTGGGGGAAATGTGTGGGAAATTTGGGAATTTGAGGGAAATTTGAGGGTAATTTGGGGGAAATGTGTGGGAAATTTGGGAATTTGAGGGAAATTTGGAAATGTGAGGGTAATTTGAGGGTAATTTAGGGGGAAATGTAGGAATTTGAGGGTAATTTGGGGGGAAATGTGGGAATTTGAGGGAAATTTGAGGGTAATTTGGGGGGAAATGTGGGAATTTGAGGGAAATTTGAGGGAAATTTGGGGGGGAGGGGGGCAATTTGGTCACGCGCCTGTCCAGACTGAAACCCTGATTACGTTAAAAGAGATTGTGCAAGACACGGGATGTAAAACAATGCTTGTGGGATGTGATAACAGATGACCTTTGAGGTCAGTGTTACATTAATCAGCACCGCATGGACGATCCACGTGCTAACCTTAGAGGTCAAGTGATGTGATAACAGCGATAAAGCTCGGTCGCCGTACACCAGTAGGTCTCGTATGTAACAGTGTATTAAATAAAAATAAAAAAGAAGTAAATAATTAATATAAATAATACTTGCCCCTTGATTTTTAATTAAAACGTGTATTGCGGGTTGCCTAGAGTGTTAAGTACGTACCCAACCATGATTAGATAGATAAGTATAGGTAGGTAACGATGTATTAAATAAAAATAAAAAAAAAGAAGTAAATAATTAATATAAATAATAGCTGCCCCTTGATTTTTAATTAAAACGTGTATTGCGGGTTGCCTAGAGTGTTAAGTACGTACACAACCATGATTAGATATATAAGTATAGGTAACGATGGTAGGAAGCCGTAGATGAGTTCCTGGAACATAGGTAAGTTAAGAGAGAAAGTTATATAAGAAAGCTAGGTTAACAGTGTATTTATTACAAAAAATGACATAAATTAAATAAAAAATTAATTAAATAGGTAGGCTAACAGTGTATGTTATATAATAAAGCTAGGTTAACAGTGTATTTATTAAAAAGTTGAGAAAAATTAAATAAAAAATTAATTTAAATAGGTAGGCTAACAGTGTATTTATTAATAAATAAAAAGCGCCTTCATGTTTTAGTAGGCAAGTCCCGCATTTCAATACTGTATTGCAGGTAGCGCCTTCATTTTTAAATATATAATTAATTAATTAAAAGGTAGCGCCTTCATTTTCCGTGATACTATACAGACCTGAGTCTTGCTCTGCCACTTATTGTCTACTAACAAATGTGGACATTTTTTGACCCTCCCTTGGTCCTGCGCGTAACCAATTATATTTTGGTCCATCTAGGGTTAATAACTACCCTCGACAAAGAACATATTTCATACATTTAT
>JAQJVL010004101.1:0-49768 GCA_035578905.1 Stictocephala bisonia
TAATAATAAAAGCAATTATAGCATAGTACAATAAAAATATAACACTAATAAATATGACAATAGTAGAGGGGATATGCGGTTCCGAAAACGTCCCAAGTACGACTTTCGTCTAAAATACGACGGGGGGTGGGGGAAGGTCACGTGACCTTAATCGATATTTTGATTTGATTTTGATTGACTTTGATTTGACTTTGATTGACTTTGATTTGACTTTGATTGACTTTGATTTGATTTTGATTGACTTTGATTTGATTTTGATTGATATTGATTGATTTTGATGGCGGCGGTCACCTGCCGGACCCAAGACAACGGCGGTCACGTGACCGGATCCAAGATGGCGACCCTCAGTCCTGCCAACCTGTTGGGGAATGTTCCCTCCCAAAATTTCCCTAAAATTCCCAAAATTTCCCATTTTCCCTCCGAATTCCCTAGCAATACTATATAAAATACACTATTAGCCTTGTTATACTATATAAAATGCATTATTTTCTCTCTTATACTCTATGGGACCTTGACGACATGCACAAAACATATTACGTAGATACTCACCTTTATGGTCGGTAGACTGTTAGTACAAAGCCTCTGAAGGAACGTCAACCTCCTCTACCAGCTCAGAGGTCACTCTTTTGATTTTTAAGGGTAAACAAAGAGGCTCCCACAGGTCTAGACCATATACCCCTGTGGTACGGAGAAACAAACCCTTGTAATAAGCCCCAACCATCGCTCATTACGTTGGTAGCCATCCTGCCACCTTTCCATAGAGATTTACTCTAGGTGTTTATAGTAAATCTCGTAGACCATGTAACTTGCGAACAAAATACACGGTATGAAGATCAATGGGATGCAGCGGCTTTTCCTTTTTTCTTCTTGCATTAAAAATGCTTTGCAGTATCTGCAGTCGTGTACTCGATCTTCTGGTGTTTTGAAACACTTAAACATCTTGCAGCAATGCTCCATCTTTCTGAAACAATAACAGCACACATAAGAAAACAACTCATAACAAAAGAACTTGTTACTTTTCCCTCAAGTTAACATACATACCTGGAAAACGTGTACAGCAGACGTGGATCCAACTTCTTTGATCAGTACCAAGTTGTCCGGTATTGATTCTCCCTCATGCAAAGTATCGACGTATCTTCTAGGTAGAAACACCTTGATATCCTCCTCCAAATGCGGATCAAACAGTATCGCAACGAGAGTATCACCGTACTTCGTATTTATGCGTGTAATACTTTTGACTGGATACTGGATGTTGGATGACAAATCTCCAACCTTGACAGTAATATAATTCATTGGAGTAGCAGCGTTGAACCGTTCGACAAAAGATGCCATGATAGACTGATAAGAAAAGTAGAAATACGAGTCCTTTTATACTCTCAGTTGACCTTGAGAGTCACGGCTTGTTAGGAGTATTGTGCCTCCTTCCCCGAAGGCCTATGCACGAGTCGTAACGCTTGTCCTTGCATTCCGATGCACTCTGTGCAATGACAAGACTATGACTATCAAGTCAATGCCTGTCATTGCACTCTGTGCATTGACAAGTCTTGACCCAAATTTCCACACCACCCAAGGGGTATAGGGTCATTGCACTTTGTGCATTGGCGCGTTTTTTATTATAGTGAGTTTCCCCAGTAGGCCTAGTCTCACTAGCCGTGAGAACGGCTGTTTATTGTAACTTGCCCCAACCATCGCAAGCTACGGTGATAGCCACTCCATAACAAAATTGCTACCTCCCAGTATTATTTTTGTGTTTTTTTTTTATTTTTATACTTTTTTTTTTTGGATCCCCTATAAGTCTAGCCGCCACTTTACTTGGAGAAGCCTTTCAATGTGACGCACAAACTTACAATGGGCTTTTATTTTTTTTTTTATTTTCTTGTTACTAAAAATATCCCTTACTCACACCCTGGACTTACAGAGTTTAAGCCAGCCATAGAGTGTTACACACATCCAAACTGTACGAGGGCCCGGACTGCGACTCAAGGTCTTACGGGGATTAGCCCAGCCCCAAGCTGCAGGACTGCCTCAGGTCTTATGCGTTTTACGGCTGCCTTAGAGAACAGTCGGGCTTTTTTATTGAATTTGGGCCGCCCTCACCTCGACAGTTCATGTCCTGGACTTATGGAGTTTAGGCCAGCCATAGAACACACATTCACACAGAGTTAGGGATACGATAGTAACAATTTTTTACAGTAAAATTACACACATTTAAAAGCACGCGACTTACTGTAGTAAAACTGAGCACTTACTAAGGTGCACTTGCCATCACTAGCACGTTGCGGTAAACAACAAGGTAAAAACGTATACATGTCGGGAACTGTCCAAGACTCGTCGAGTTCCTGAACATTCCCGTGAAATTTGGAAATAAATAACTTTTTCTCCAACCCTTTGGTATAGACTATATCAAAAGGTTTTAGTAAGCTACGAACTAGTTTGAAGTTAAAAGGTACACATCCCTCCTCCCAAAGTATTTTGTGAAACTTACGCTCACACCAATTGTTAGCTTTCCGAGCAGCACTATTCAACTTACTTTCAGGATAAGGAGACTTGAAAACTATATTTACATTTACAAAAGGACCCACAACGACAAATTCTTTAACGATAAATCTATTGCGATTGTCTTTGAACCCATGAAACTCCACCACAGCCGTTGTCGACATGTTTATGATCAACCTACTGTGGGCTTTGTCTTCTTATACCAAACAATCTCGTCATGCAAACGGTCAGCGTCCCAACCGTTCACTTGCTGTGGTGGGGGAACATAGACCGAATCACTACGCATAACCCGATCAATGTGTTCAATCAGGTAAGGCTCGACACAGGTCAACTGTTCAATGTACCGTGAAATGCAAGGCAATAAGCTAACAAAATTCAACCATTCCTCTTTAGTGAAAAGTATAGCGGTGTCGTTATCTCTGTCGAAAAGCTCTACATAAGGTTTGTTGAAAATGTTACGGATAGTGTATTTAATGTCCACTTCAGTGAATCTCTTTTGTTGATCCTTATGACAGAGAGCATAGGTAATTGAAGGTTCCGTTTCTTTCAACTTTGAGAACTGTGCATTGTTTAGTAAAACGTATTTACGCATGCCTTGCTTGTGAAACAAAATGCCCACTTGAAAGAGAAATTCATTAAAAAGACCGACAGTGACAAATTTAGTAAAATCCGTGTTGACATTGTACATTACCCTGAGAAAAGCTGTCAGATCCCGTTTGTCCGGTACCGTCACCAGAGTAGGTACACCTTCCTTGTCAACCAGTGGAAACTCTACTATAGAGACATCAGTGTCTGGAACAGCAGATGATGATGATGCCATGGTGGTGGAGCAGTGACTGAGACCGAGTGGGTGCTGAGCTTCCTTTTATAAGGCGTACGACACTAGAGAACTCTGTTGACAGTTCCAGTAAGTGGAATATTTATTTTGCATATCATAGTTTCCTTCAGGAGTCAATTTAAATCCTTCACCTCGTGCTCCTTTGGGCACAGCAGCAGCAGCACCTTTTTGAACTAACTGACGTCCGAACTTGTCGATAGACATTACGATAATGATTACAATATAAAGTTATCAAAGTCTTTTATAATATCCGCCTCCTTGAGCTCCTCCAGAATGGCGATAATCTCATTATTGTGACCACTGTTACCTGCTTCTTTCGAAGCTAACAACAGACGCAAATGATCAACTAATTCATTAGGGTCATCCCAGTACCGGTAGTCAATTTTGGATTTCTCAACTTCCATTAGCAAACCCTCTCCCAACTTTTTTCTCTTTTCACCAATAAATGGTGATAGTGGTTGACTTGGTCTTTTTCTAGACGCTGGAGAAGCACGTAGTAAGGGTAGTTTCTTTTTATTTTTTGGTGGAAACATATTTGATATAATATTCGTGTACTTGTAGCCTCTGTTGGATTTTATCCCTTTTCCATCTTCACGCTTGTGAACACCAGTTGCCTCTAGCATTTGCTTGTACACTTTTAAATCATTGTCGTTGAACGATCCACTCTGCGGATGTTTCTTGAAAATCAACTCAAACAGTCCAGGTGTTCCCTTGTATTCAACTCCATTTATAATTATGTCGTTATCGGAAAAGCTAACCGGATACGATCCCATTTTCCACTCGCTGCCATCATAGTGAATGCCGTACGTAAAATCAGCTTCTTCCCTATCGTCTGTCTGAATAAACTGAAGGTAGGTACCTAACAAGTCTCCAATGTTGTTTGCACGAATAAATGCGTCAAACTCTGACGCTAAAGATGGTCTCCTAAATGACTGCTCAGGCTCAAAAACCTCCTCCTCCTCCTCCTCCACTTCCCCTTCATTCTCCTCTTTGGGCTCTTGCTTGATCTCTTTGGCAGCAACAACCGTCTCCGTCAACTGTTTTAGTGGATCAATCAACGGTCTGTACTGTACTTCCAACGAACGTTGTGTTTGAATTGAACTGCTCTTAATATTACGCAACTTTTGCCTTATACTATCCTGCAGCATTTTTATTTCTCGTGTAAGATGTGTATCCTTGAACGTCATCTTGTCGAATAACTAATTTCGAACATCACATCCTTATTTATTGAGTTTCCGCAGCCCCTCCCCGCTGCGGAAAGTGGTAGCCGACCTTCTTCTATTTGCTACCTCCTGCACTCTTGTGCTCCCATCCATCTTCTTACGGAATCCCCTCTGGTTATTTTTTGTTTTTATGTTTTCATGTTTTTCTGTTTTCCTGTTTTTCTGTTTTCCTGTTTTCCTGTTTTCCTGTTTTTCTGTTTTTCTGTTTTCATGTTTTTCTGTTTTCCTGTTTTCTTGTTTTCCTGTTTTTCTGTTTTCATGTTTTTCGGTTTTCCTGTTTTCCTGTTTTTCTGTTTTCCTGTTTTCCTGTTTTCATGTTTTTCTGTTTTCCTGTTTTCCTGTTTTTCTGTTTTCCTGTTTTTCTGTTTTCCTGTTTTTCTGTTTTCCTGTTTTCATGTTTTTCTGTTTTCCTGTTTTCCTGTTTTTCTGTTTTCCTGTTTTCCTGTTTTTTCTGTTTTCATGTTTTCCTGTTTTTCTGTTTTCCTGTTTTCCAAGTCTTTCTGCTTCGCAATATGCAGCAAAAGGAGTGGGCCCAAAATTGTTTCTTCCAATGTATCTATTCGCCTTTTAAAACGTAGCCTGTCTAACGTCATTTGTTGCCATAATGATTTGCGATCCTCATTCATCGGTAGATTGTACTCTCTTGTCACGAGAGGTTGGCTAAAACTAACCTTCAGCATGGCGTTGTAAAACTTTGACAAACTCGTCGAGTCCGACGCGGTATCTACCATCGTCAATGTTACGTTCTTTGTCCACTACAACGAATTTGTTCTTACCACTGTTCCATGCGGTGGCACACAACTCTTTGAATCTCCCATAAGACATGTCCGTATTTACATGATCATCGTATATGTGTCTTAAATTTCTGTCATCTTGCTTAAACACAATAATAAAGTTTGCATTGTCCCTTATCAGCTGTTTGGGTATCCTACTGTATGTTTGACACAGGTAAAAAGTATCAACATTCTGGTGTCGTCCCATTGTAAAGTAGTTTCTGATATTGTCTTGCTTTTCACATGCGACATCATCAAACACCATCACAGAGTGTTCTTTCACCTCGTTTGGATGAACCACCTCACTGTTGTCTGTGAAAGGGAAATATCCTATACCGGGTATAGTCAGTAGTACCTTCTCTAGTAACTTATACTTTGGCTGATGGAGTGATTTTGAAAAAACGTAGACATTTTCAAACTTTAGTCCATTTGGATTAAACAACAAGTTTAACATTACATTAGTCTTGCCGGAATTTGAAGGTCCGCACATGATACATCGAACATTGTTTGGCAGCAGATCACTGTGTTTGCTCCTTTCCTTCATATCTCCTCCACAGTATACGTCAAAGTTTACGATAGACAATTTGGGTGTTTTCATCTTAATGTCTAAGCTCAAACTGAGTAATTCACACAAGTTCACTTTTATTTATCCACGAATTGTGAGTACCATCAAAGCAAAGCCACTTAACCAGCACTTTGTTACCCTTTCTCCTCAACACCTTTTCCACCAGGTATACGTCTCCGTGCCTGGTCTTGAGCAGTTCTTTTCCGTAAAAGCTTCCTTGAAGCATGTTGTTGCGGTAATCCTTTAGGTGATACGTAGTCGGTACAGTTGGACGCACCGCTTCCACAGTAAAAATCTCGTTTGTCCAGTTGGGTAGGTATCCCTTATCGAAAACCTTTTTATACTTGCTTATCCTTACTTTGTCACCCACTTTGAACTCGATCTTTTCCTTCTTCTTATATTTTTGTCTATTCTTGTTTATGTTTCGTCTGACCAAATCTTCGTTCTTTTTGTTCACCTCAAAAGGTGCCATGCCAATTGTTCTATGTTTTCTCGTGTTGTACTCTTCCAACAGGTCGGGTAGTATTTTAATCCATTGGTAGTTGCCCAGTTCTGTGAATTTTCTCCACATTAGAGACTTGAGACTACGATTGAATCTCTCCACTATGGCTCCCTTCTTCTCGCTGTACACAGAGTAATGATTAATGTTGTGTTTCTTCATTAGCTTGGCGAATCCAGCGTTGTAAAACTCTTTTCCCATGTCGGTTTGCAGATGCGTCATCCGATTCTCCTCCAAAACAGGTTGTATAGCCTTGACGATTTCCTGTCCAGACTTGTCCTTGACTGGTATTGCGTAAGCGTATTTGGTAAAGCAGTTGATTACTGTGAGAATGTACTTGTAGCCCTTGTTAAACTTTGGGTATGGTATCATCTCCACCAAGTCAGCTTGATACAGATCGTCTATTCCTTTGACTTCCACAGGTCTGGTGGGAAATGTTCTTCTGGCTGGAGCGTGTAGCTCTTTGGTGATGGTTTCTCTCACATTCATAACTGGATTGAATTGTGTCCAATTCATAACTGATTAAGATTGTCGTAAACCAAAATATTTATTGGTTTTTAAGGGATTCCACAGCCCCTCCCCGCTGCGGAAAGTGGTAGCTGACCTTCTTCTATTTGCTACCTCCTGCACGTCTGTGCTCCCTTACGTGAGTTGTTTCTATATTTTATAAAAGGCGAAGGAAACGTAAGTATGAAATTTTTCCCGCAGTCTCTTTTCCTGCGCTATGTGCTTTTCCATTTCTACATCTGCAAGTTTTCTCTTACGACATTCCCTGTTGTAATGGATTCCACGTACAAAAATCTTTAGGTCCATCCAATCCACAGTGTCGAGGTATGCCTGGAGATATTTCTGTTCAGAATTTATCAACTCCCAATGCTGGTTAATTATCGGGTTTTCTTCACGCATAAACTTCATGTCCTCTTCGTACCATTGCATTTCGAATTCATCACGTGGTTGAGCATACCATCTTTGACTAATGTCATGTTCTAGCCACATAAAGTCCTTGTAGAGTTCCCACGGATCCTGCTTGACGACTGGGTTGCAGTCACCGTCAAGGATGGGTGCTTGTTCAGTAGCGTTGTATTCTCCGTACATGATGATATCCAAATACTCACCAACAGAGAAGTTCTGCGCAGGCAGGAATCAGAGAGTCAGGAGAGAACAGTACTTGACGCTCGAAGGCTCGCCGACAACTGATCGCCGACCGGTGTGCTTACACAGGACCTCGACGATTGCCGAAGGTTCCCGACAATCTCCGGAAACCCCCGAAGGTATTCTCCGAAACAATCAATACATTTCGGTCATTGCTTTTACGGGATTCCGCAGCCCCTCCCCGCTGCGGAAAGTGGTAGCCGACCTTCTTCTATTTGCTACCTCCTGCACTCTTGTGCTCCCATCCATCTTTTTAATCTACCATCAGTGCTTTTTCTACAGTGATATTCAGCACATCTTCTTGAGGTATAGAATAATGACCCCAGGGCAATGTTCTAATACCGTCCTTAGTGATGCATCGTTTATCATCTTGGGCTGAAAGTACAATTTTATTTAACTCCACACAGTAGAGATCGTGATGGTAGCTTCTAATCATATTCATTGAGCGGTATACATCTGACGATCGGTTCAGTGTAGGGTTTTGCATGCTCTCGATAAAGTTGTCTAAACATTTTTTATAATCTTCAAATGTAATCTCATTTTTGACAACAGACTTTTTCACTCCTTTCGCCTTTTTGATAGTTACATCTTCATTGGACGTTCCCGGTTTCTTTTCCGATCTGCTGGCATACATTTTAGCTCTAAGCCCTACGTGCTCGTACATCAATCGACCGCAAAGTTCGTCTTTGAACTTGCCGATGACCTTCTTGTTTTTTCGGGGTATACCGTAGCGATTTGGTTCGGGATAATCGCTGGTATCAAACAGTTCTATCATTTCTTTCATATCAGCATAAAAGTCAGCTGTTTTAATGAGGTACGTTAAAGAGTCGGTATCTGTGTACTGAAGTTGGGCATCACCACCATATCTCTTCTTGATAACATTATAATGGAAGTTATACATTAGAGTTTTGGACACATCTAGGATGCTCATTCCAACGTATATCGCCTTATTGAACAAAAGCTTAGTTTTGCTCATGTGTATGGCCGCGAGCTGTTCTGTAAAGATGGTTCTCGACTTGAAATTTGGTTTTGCTATCCACTTGTCCACTTGATGGTCTTGTGTTGCTAGTCGTATGTCTACTCGGTTCCTGATGTTTTCCATCGTTTTTCCGAATACGCTGTTGTTCATCAACTTGAAAAACTCTTTTTCAAAGTCATTTGTTGCTTTCGTCCTCATGTTGGTGTTTAGATCAATGTAGCTCTTAAGCCAATCTTTCTGAGTGAAACTGATTGCTTTGTGTATCTTGGTGAGCTTCATACCAAGGGAGATGTATAGCTTCAGGTTCCTGTAGTGGACGACATATTTTTCCTTGTTATATAGAGTGGTCAAAAGTTTGGTGTTTTTAGAGCCAGGCGGTGTACGGAGTTCCGGTGCAAGAGGCAGGTCAGCGTGCGAGTCGTGGAGGTCTTGAGGGTATTCCAAATCTACTTCCAGTATATATCCTGTTGCTGCATCGTCGGGGATAGTTGTGACGTCTATTGAGTTAGGATCCTCAACCCATTTAAAGTTCTTGTAAGGCATGTGCTGACTCATCGCCCATCCGTACAAGTTGTTAGCATCTAAGTAGGTTAGATAGGTTGTTGGCTTGTCTTTGTCGTATTCTTCATCCTTCATGTAGCGGTTGTTGGCTTGAGCGTAGCGGTTGGAACACTGGGCGACTCCTCCACGAATACCGTTACCAATCATTAGGGTCATGTTGTAGTCCGTTATTAATTCCAACTCCACCCCACTCGTTTTGAGCATCGCGGACCATGCCAAGCCGGGTGCCGTATAATACCAAGCAGGGTCGAGCCTGTACGTCTCCATGCAGACATCTCTAAAGTTCTCAACCACGTCCGCCAGGAGAAGGACATCTGACTGGTTGTACACAAGGGTGTATTCCTCCATATTGTGTATGTCGAAGGCGTTCCAAACGTTGTTGGCATGCTGATAGTCTTCGTCGCTTATTCCAGTCTTGTTTAACGTGTTATAGAAATCTTCTTTCGATGGTAGTGTGGTGAGTTTATACTTTTCCATGCTATCCATGAAGTCGTAAGGGTAGACCCCCTTCCTCAACAACAGCTGCAATCTTTCGCCAGAGTAGAATTTTGATGTGTGCCTAAACTGTGATGTTGGTAAGTTTTTGACATGGCTGTCCAAGCTGCCCGACATAAATCTCAACGAGTCCAGAAATCTAAGTGGTAATCCCCCATCCACTTGAATTGTGTATGAAATATACCTTTCCTCGTTGTTAGGTATGACCTTGATTGTTTCATCGTTGAGACCAAACATTTTGATGAACAAATGCGTGTCATAGCCGCTCAAGTTGTGGATGAAGATTGGAATGAATTTCGGCTTTCGGTAATTGAGATTGCATCTGTTGTGAGCCATTCCTCTAAATTTCCCAGTCAAGTGATCGTGGTCTCTGACTCGTTTACTATCCTCCTCCTCATCATCATCATCAAAAGACTCTCCACAAATATGACAATTTTGTGCGGTGAATATGTTTTGTAAATCCCGTTCTGTGAGTTGCATAGGAATTGCAGCCAGTCGAGAGTACTTGCGATAGATCTTCTTGGATTCTTGGAGGATGTTTTCTACGAATACCTGAGCTGCATCTTGTCCAAAATAATTGACCGGGTCCTTGTAGTCGCCTTCATGTTGAACGATGTAATACGAAAAACTAATTGCTTCATGTTTTTGATATTTTTCGGTGAACCTTCTCTTTGGTCCAATAAGATGTTGTTCCTGCTCCTCTTCTTCAGCTACAGGTAGAAGCGTACACTCAAAGTCCGCATAGACGGTGAATGGAACCCTCATTGACTTGTTAAAGTCCTTGAACTTTATTACATCTCCTTCTTTAGGCATGTCGATCCTGATAGCATCATGGTTTTCGCAATATTTTTTGTGGGTTTCCAATAAATCCTCTCTCCCATAGTGCGTGAGACAACGTTTGCAAAGCCAAATCTTCGCTTTATATTTTGTCAGCTGCCTGCACACTAGTCTCGTAAGGTCTTTTATGAGGCAAAAGTGGGTATTGTTAGCTTCTGTGACGTAGAGCAAATCCACGTGTTGGGTTTTTTCATTATTCGTGATTAGCAGCGGGTAAATGATGAGCTTCTCGTCGTAAGCGTACACATTGACGCTTATGCCAGATCTCTTCTCGAACAGCTTAATATGCTGAAAACTGATGGGAAAAGTAATTCCTTGGAGATGTTGATCCAGCTCGTGTTCGAATGGTAGATAGTGGTGGATGCGGCGAGGTTGATCTTGCCATGAGACGGGATGGAGAGCCGCTAACACAGACCAGAGGAAACATTTCTGATCATTGTTTTGAACGTTGATGATGGCTTCTTTTGCTTTAATCTTTGCCGGCAGATCAATGAATGAGGAGCCTCGGAGTGGAGTGTGCCGATTGATTCTGACTTCCAGTTTGATGATCTTGTTTAGAGTCCATCCAGATCCTTTAGTATAAAACTCATCCATCTCGGCTAGCAGTTTCTTCTCGGCTGTTTTCAGATTTTCTTCAAAGTCATCGGTGGGTAGAATGACTTTGTTTGCAGTCTTAAAGTTCATCTCTTGGAAAATATCATCGCTGCTAGTTGGTTTCTTATACTTAACAAGCAAAACAAGATTGAATTTAATGTTGTGTTTTTGCACAATTTGTCGGATCTTATCCGCAATGACCCCTCTCAGGCGTTCCATAAATATTGCTGGCTCTTTTATTCCATGAGGATTCTCCGCAGCGTAAGTCTTCATGCGGCTTTTGAATGCTGTCTCTATCTCCTTAATCTCGTCTTGAACGTTCTGGGGGATTCCACGGAAAAGGTTCCCGATATTTGATGTGGTGGCGTTGTAAGTGTTTACAATGGCCCTCCGCAGATTGCTGATGATCGATGATGGACCTGGGGTAGGCTCATTATCCAGCCGGGGAGCCTTGGAAGTGGAGGGGGTTGGCTCGTCTGCTTTCCTCTTGAGGTGAGCTGGGCTGCACTTCTTGAGGTGCTTGCTGCGGTTGGAGAGGGTAATCATCATCCCTCAGGAAGGGCAAGGTCGCTGGGGCTCGATGGTGGGCTTTGGGTTGCCACAGCGCTTGAGGTGGTGTGACATGTTCTTCCGAGATATGGCCTTAGCACATCTAGGGCAGGGAGCCTGGTTGGGGTTCATGTTGATCTGCAACAAATGAAACACAATATCGTTAAACTCTCAATATCAATCTACTCGGGTATGTATAAAACTAGAAACTCTGTAGAAAAAGTTTTTCAATATCTTGGTGAAGGTAAGATAAGTTAGGTTAAGTAATAACTTTGGTAAAACTCTCAATACCCATCTACTTGGGTATGTATAAAACTATGCAGAAAATGTTTTACAATATCACGGGGAAAGTAAGTTAGGTTATATTCCTAGAGAGTAAAATGAATTTATAGGTTATGTATACTTACTATACGGTTGCAATAGATGCGTTGTAAATAGCGGAGCTGCTAGATGTGTCTCGTTCAACAGTCTGACACTGAATGAAGTTTGTTCTGAAATCATCGTAATATATATATTACTACTACGTGAATCAAAATATTATTTCATTAGATGCTACTACGTTAATCAAAAAACAACAAAGATCCTACTTTATGTCGTAAGTGAGGTTATGTTAGCACTTTGTCTACTTGACTAATTTCAGAAGTTGAATATAATAAATATAGGGTCTGCTAAGCTCTAAAATGTAAGGTTATGTTCCAAACAATAAATAAAGTCTCAAAAAGTGAGGTTATGTTTCAGACGTATGACTGATTCTGTACGAAAGCATAGAAGTTCATGGCTATTTTAGAAATTATATCATGAGGAAAAATTTAGAAGACCAGAAAGTGGCTCAGTGTTAGACACATCGGTGTTCTAACACGGCACTGGGGAGGGTAAAAGCAAGCTAAGGGAACCTAGTGACGACTCCTAACGGCAGTTGCCTTATGAGGAAAAGCCAGTGCGTCACACGCTGGCCCCACCCGGGTATCCGCTGCCAAGTCGAAGTTGGCCGAGAGTGCGTCCCACCACTCTCACGGAATCCCCCGCGAGTCCTTTAGCAAACTTTAGCCTTGTAAAGTTTGCTAAAAGACTGATCGGTGTTTAAAACTGGCCGAATCACAAGGACTCAAGGCCTGTCTCTAACACCGACCGTATATTTTCTAAGTACTCACCAACAGAGAAGTTCTGCGCAGGCGACGAAGTCAAGTGATGGGGTAATAGCAGGTTTTTGTGAGGTTGGCTGATCTGCAACAAATGAAACACAATATCGTAAAACTCTCAATATATATCTACTCGGGTATGTATAATTCTAGAAATGTCTGTAGAAAATGTTTTTCAATATCTTGGTAAAGGTAAGATAAGTTAGGTTATATTCCTAGAGAGTAAAATTAATAAAGTCTCAAAAAGTGAGGTTATGTAATAACTTTGGTAAAACTCTCAATATCTATCTACTCGGGTATGTATAATTCTAGAAATGTCTGTAGAAAATGTTTTTCAATATCTTGGTGAAGGTAAGATAAGTTAGGTTATATTCCTAGAGAGTAAAATGAATTTATAGGTTATGTATACTTACTGTACGGTTGCAATAGATGCGTTGTAAATAGCGGAGCTGCTAGATGTGTCTCGTTCAACAGTCTGACACTGAATGGAGTTTGATCTGAAACCATCGTAATATATATATTACTACTACGTGAATCAAAATATTATTTCATTAGATGCTACTACGTTAATCAAAAAACAACAAAGATCCTGCTATATTTTAGATCGTAACTAAGGTTATGTTAGTACTTTGTCTACTTGAGGAATTACAAAAGAACTGAACATAGTACATTTAGGGTCTACTAAGTTCTAAAATGTGAGGTTATGTTCCTAGAGAGTACAATTAATAAAGTCTCAAAAAGTGAGGTTATGTTCTCTTAAACTTACAATATCTATCTACTCGGGTATGTATAATTCTAGAAATATCTGTAGAAAATAATTTTCAATATCTTGGTGAAGATAAAATAAGTTAGGTTATGTTCCTAGAGAGTACAATGAATAAAGTCTCAAAAAGTGAGGTTATGTTTCAGACGTATGACTGATTCTGTACGAAAGCGTCAAAGTTCATGTCTGTATATTGAAATTGTTATTTATTATGAGGACTCACCAACAGAGAAGTTCTGCGCAGGCAGGAATCAGAGAGTCAGGAGGGAATAGTACTTGTCGCTCGAAGGCTCGCCGACAACTGATCGCCGACCGGTGAGCTTACACAGGACCTCGACGATTGCCGAAGGTTCCCGACAATCTCCGGAAACCCCCGAGGGTATTCTCCGAAACAATCAATAACGCTTGGGTCCGGCAGGTGGCTTCCCCACTCTCCGAAACAATCAATAACGCTTGGATCCGGCAGGTGGCCGCCGTTGTCTTGGGTCCGGCAGGTGACCGCCGCCATCAAAATCAATCAATATCAATCAAAATCAAATCAAAGTCAATCAAAATCAAATCAAAGTCAATCAAAGTCAAATCAAAATCAATCACAGTCAATCAAAATATCAATTAAGGTCACGTGACCTTCCCCCACCCCCCGTCGTATTTCGGACGAAAGTCGTACTTGGGACGTTTTCGGAGCCCTGTTTCCCCTCTACTAACATTAAAAATTTAATTGTATTATTTCGTAGTTTTACTAAAAATAATATTTCTGCTGTTTGGCAATATAGGTCCTGATTAAATTATTAAAACTATTTTGTTTCATCTATACATACATATATTTTAATTCTTGAAAAGTAAATGTTAAGGGAATGTATTACTTAATATACGTAATATAAACTACTTTAAATGTACCCAATAATTCAAAAACTAGATTTTATTTCATACTTATTATATATTCATTAAGACTATTCTTGAAATTTTAGGTAATTTCATTATGGGTAAATTTCATAATACACATGGCTTGTGATTATGGCTATGCAATATAATGTAAGATAATATGACTTTTAGTTTGCCTAAAATTACCCATATTAGGACATAATATGGTTACTTCCAATAATTGAACGCAACTGTACACAGCTATATTATTTACACTATTTTACGAAAAGAAATCGGCAACGATAAATATAAATCCTGAGATATATGACATTATAAGCCCCTTGAGGCATCAGATTTATGTTTTGTGTTATTTTCTTCTCTCCAAAAGTGTTGTTATTGGACATTTGGAACCCTGAAAAACAACAATTACTGAGTACTGCCATAAGTACTGACACGAATTACACATTTTAAAACTATAG
This sequence comes from Stictocephala bisonia, assembly GCA_035578905.1. Lineage (NCBI taxonomy): Eukaryota > Metazoa > Arthropoda > Insecta > Hemiptera > Membracidae > Stictocephala > Stictocephala bisonia. Next base: position 14,804 of record JAQJVL010004101.1, read on the forward strand.
TAAAAAAGTGCGTATTATTATTTATTGATTACTAAACATTATATTATATTTAATATTCTATTAATGGATTTCAAATTTAACAAACGCGTTGCATTTTATGACTCATTGTTTGAATGTCATAGAAGTTAGTAAGAGCATTTGAATGTCAATATAATAGGAATTGAATATGTATGTTACAATACTGAGCTCATAACAACAGTTGTGAGTAATAAAAATTTTAAATTACTTAGTTATTTAACTGAAATATGAACTATAATAATCTTACATATATAATAATAATTACTAAGTACAGAACTGAGATGTTTTTATGTGTATGTTAGATGAACAAGTGTAGTCTAAGTTACTGACTAATTTTAATTGACAGAAGGGGCAATTTATCAATTCCTATAACCAGGCAAACCTAGAGACCTACATCTTATCAACTGCAAGTAAGTCAATATTATTATTGGTCACTAGAAAGTCTGATACATACTTTTATCTTCTGTACAATAGTTCTGATCACCAGCCAACAATGACAGACTGCAACTGTCTAGCCGTGAGAACTGAGGATAGAACCTTTCACCTCCATTTTCCACAACACTTAGCCCTCAAGAAGCCGGGTTAAAAAAAGTAGTTCACAGTTATCAAGAACTGTACAACCTACAACATACATAAACTATCCCAGGCAAATGAAACTATAGAAGAATCAATTATTAAAAAATAAATAAAGTGATAACATTTTTTACATAAGACAATTTGAAGTTAAAAAATTGTCGGTACTGGTAGCGCAGTGCTGTAGCCCAACTACTTGGGGGCAAAGTGTTTGGGAGATTGTAGCCGATTGGTTGCATGCTCGGTCTTCTTAATACCGTCACGGCGTCCCATCAATGGTTACCATCGACATGTATACTACTAGAAAAATCTGGGGTGTCCATGTTGGATGGTAGTCAAGGTTCAGATGTTGTTAGGGAAGAGAACCGAGTGTCAGACTTGTCAGTTTGCTGAAAATCAGACCAACACTGAGATATTGGTCGAGCAACTGGAAATAACCTGCTACACACCCCAACACTGAGATAATGGTCGAGCAACTGGAAATTATCTGCCACACCCCGCAACACTGTTATTGGTCGAGCAACTGAAAATTACCTGCCACACACCCCGCAACACTGAGATATTGGTCGAGCAACTGGAAATAACCTGCTACACACCCCAACACTGAGATAATGGTCGAGCAACTGGAAATTATCTGCCACACCCCGCAACACTGAGTTATTGGTCGAGCAACTGGAAATTACCTGCCATACCCCGCAACACTGAGATATTGGTCGAGCAACAGGAAATTACCTGCCACACCCCGCAACACTGAGATATTGGACAAGAAACTGGAAATGACCTGCCATACCCCGCAACACTGAAATATTGTTTGAGCTTTCCCTGATTGGCAATTTCCACAAAAATGTTACATTAAATCTTATCATAATCACTGTATAACTTTTTATCTTATTTTTATACCTTACAATCTGTCGGCATTGGTGGCTCAGTGCTGTAACCCAGCTACGAGGGGACAAAGTGTTGAGGAGGTTGTAGGTGATAGGTTCTATATGCTCAGTCCTCCTAATACCGTCACGGCCATCTTAATGGTTTCAATCGACGTGGACACTGCTAGAGTAGTCTGGGGTGTCCTTTTTGGATGGAAGTCAAGATTAGGATGTTGTGTAGGAAAGAGAGTGAGGATCAAAACGCAACCACTGTTGCCAACAATTTAAAGCAACACCGCTAAATTCGTCTTGACATTATTTTGTTAGTTAATTTTTTTCGTAATAGTGCAGATATTTTTTACGAAAATTATACCCGTATATATTATTTTGTATGCTGTTTTATATTTTGTAAATATTTAATACAATAATACTGTCATTGTAGTTATTATATATTTATTACTATACTTTTTAAACATCTGTATTAATATGATTGACTGATAAATGAATTTATAATTGTGTAAGTTAGTTTATAACTAAAGTAGTGTTATTTCAGTAGTGTTATGTTTCAGTTAGTTTATGATTAAAAGTAGTGTTATTTCATAAGGTATGTTTTGTTATGTTTTGGCCATCGATGCTGCGGAGAGCCGAAATAGCATGAGAAATAAGGACTGGACTCATCAACCACATATACTAGATAAAGTGGTTGATTAATTCCAAGTTTATTTACTTTTATTTTGTAATCTGTATTATTCTTGAGGAATAAATCATTATTATTTCATTATTATTATTATTTCATTTTTTTTACAGTTTCGACAATGTATGTATATCTTGTAAAGGTAAACAAAATATTTTTCAACAATTATTTGTATTGCCATTAAATGTTTGACTTAAAGTTGTCTTATGAAACAGCTTTTTTCAGAGCTAAGCGTTGTGGAAAATGGAGGTGACAGTTTCTATCCTCAGTTCTCATGGCTAGACAGCTGGCTGTTGGGTGATGATCAGAACTATTGTACAGAGGAGAAATGTAGGTATTAGAATTTTCAGTGAGCCAACAATAATATTTACTTACTGACTAGTTCGTTTAAACTCTGAGCTGTAGGTCTCTTAGTTTATCGGGATTGAAAAAGACCCCTTCTGTCTATTTACCTTAGTCAGTAACCTAGACTACATTTGTTCATCCGAACACATCCCAATTATTTCCAATCCATATTAGTTCATATTTTGATAACATGTCTCTTAATAATAACCGAAAAAAAAACAATTTCACTGAAAATTATTGTACCAATTGTAGTGAACAAATTTTAGTTGTTAGCTTAGGAGTTATTGGTGCTAAGAAAATTTATTTGGTTCTAGAATTGAGATATATTTAGTAATAGGGGACACCTCTTCACGCTTTGTGTGACAACCACGACTCTCACTGCGTTCGATACACCTCGGCATGCGACTTTGACTCACGAAGCTGCCAGAAGAAGTACCTGAACCTTACCTAAAAATCACACCACCTACAGGTTCCAATCATAATCGGACGACACATAGGTCTAACAAAAAACAATGTAACAGACAGCACAGGATTCATAAAAATCAAGTTTTAAATCCCAAACCAAACACCATCAGCCCACCAATCTTTAATTTACTGCACATCAAGGGAGATAGCCATACTCGTCACCTGGCCAGCATGCTGCAGGAGAAAGTCAGCCCCAAGATAAAAGTGAGTGGGATGTGTAAGCCCGGAGCAGGTCTTGTCACTGTTTCGTCTGGAAGTCCACCACCACCAAGGAGCTGTACAGTGTTGATAGCGGGCACTAACGACGTTGCAGCAGGAGCTCCCGAGAATGTACGAAATCAACTCGAAAGGATAGTCACCTCTCTCCTCACTCCATCTAGTGCAGTTATCGTCTCCACACTACCAATACGACACGATTTGCCGGCGGGCCACCCCGTACATATGCAGACTGCACATATCAATAACTTTATTGAAGAACTTTGTGCCAGATCCAATCAGGTGCAGCTGCTAAACATCAACTCTATTGGAAGACGCTACTTCACTAGGCATGGTATGCACCTGCGAAAGGCCGGCAAACGACTACTGGCATGTCTGATATTAGAGGGCATGAAGTGCGTAGCCGACGGGATGGCCCAGTCCAGAACTCCCGAGTCGGCCGGATCCGGCACTACTTCACGTGCTAACCGCCTCGGAGTGACAACCATCTCCAACCCGCAGACAACCTTCACACCGTGTCAACAAGTTGTCAGCTATGCAGAGGCTTTGGTGACCAATCAACCTACCCAGCGGCCTACTGGATTGACCACTAGTAATAGTAATTCTTTTTTAGGTGCCCCACTTACCGACATCGGGCGAAATTGACTGACTCAACTCAACGAACTCACACAAACTTAAATCAAAGTATAATACGACTGCTTCATCAAAATGCCCAATTTGCCACTAACAAATTAGAAGAAATCCAAATCATGTGTGAGGAGTTACAAACAGACGTGCTTGTGGTAACTGAAAATGGATTCAATAACAATAATATCGATCGTTGTCAAATTCCAAATTTCAATTTAGCCAGCACATATTGCCGTCAACTCTCCAAAGGAGGAGGTGTCGCAATTTTCGTGAAACAAAATTATGCTTTCGACACGTTCATTCTCAATGAGACGATCGAAAAAGATTTTGAAGCAGTCGGTATCAAATTTCACACACAAAATTCAAAAATAGTCGTAATCGGCATATACAGATCTCCCAGTGGAAATGAAGGTATATTTTTCTCAAAACTCGAATCATTACTAATGCACCTATCAGCACATAAACAGAATTATGTGCTGATGGGTGACTTTAACATTGACGCGTTGGTCGACAATCCTCCAATCACCAAAAGATTGATCGACCTGCTAAGAACGTTCGGCCTGGAGTTGTTAATAAATACACCAACGCGGGTGTCGGCAACAACTCAAACAGCGATCGACAACGTCATCACCAATCTCTCAGGTGTCGCAGTTTACGTGGTCAATACAGCGATTTGCGATTTCCGACTACTACGGCCAAGAGGCTGTAATTAGTGGGGATGCAATTGTAAGGGAGCCCAAAATTACCAAAACAATAAGAGACACAAGGCCAAGTAATATCGCCCTCCTCAACGCTTCCCTTTCTAAAGAAAAGTGGAAATGTTTCAATTCATCACAGTCAGTCGAAAAGAATTTTAAATATTTTTCAGACTGCCTGAATTTTTACTTAAATACATGTTGTCCTACTAAAACAATCAATGCTTTACCAAAAAAGAAAAATAACAAATGGATAACTAAAGGAATTTTGGTTTCGAGAGAAAAACTCAAATTTTACTCCAAAATTTACAAAACAAATACAAATCAAAATTTCAAATTGTTTTACCAAAATTACAAAAGAATTTACAGAAAGGTTATCCAAGCCGCAAAATCGTATAATGTATCCAAAGCAATCATTTTATCTAAAAATGTTCCCAAAACTGTGTGGGACATCATAAACAATAAGCAAATAGAACGGAAACAAATTAACGTTAAAGTTGGGGAAAGACTTGTAGACGATTCGACCGATGTGGCAAACGAGTTTAATAGATTCTTTGCGTCTGTTGCTTTTGAGCTCGGCGCCTGTCATTCACCTCCACAAGAAACCCCTATGCGTATACGGAGCCCAGTTACATCAATGGTACTGGCTCCGGTAGTTGAGGAAGAGGTCGAGAAAATTATTCAGCAGCTCCCAGCCAAAAAATCAAACGATATATATTTATTTAATGTCCTTGTGGCTCACTAAAAAGTTTGCGAAACAGATCATTACACCATTGACGCAATTGATAAATTCATCTTTCGAAAATGGAGTTTTTCCCTCACTCCTTAAAGTTGCAAAAGTATGTCCAATTTTAAAGAAAAATGATCCTTATTCCATAAACAATTACAGGCCTGTCTCAATTTTGCCAGTTTTAAGCAAAGTATTCGAAAAACTCTTTTTAATTAGAATGGTGCAGTTTCTAAACAGACACAACCTTCTCTCTGACAACCAATTTGGTTTCAGAAAAAACAAATCGACAGTAGACGCTGTTGTGAGTCTAGTCGAGAAGGTTGTTGAGGGATTAGAAGATCGAGATTACACACTTAGTGTATTTCTCGACTTGTCAAAAGCTTTCGATTGTGTTGACCACTCTAAGCTGCTTGACAAACTTGAATTTTATGGTATAAGAGGAGTGCCGCTCAAGTGGCTTCACTCTTTTCTGAACAACCGATTCCAAGTTGTCCAAATTTCAGACAAATTCTCTGAACCAATAGAGCTGAGATACGGAGTTCCTCAGGGCTCAATAATCAGCCCGATTATTTTTCTCATCTATGTCAACGACATAGGGTCATCGCTAATGCATGGGCAACTCATTCAGTACGCAGATGACACGACCCTTTTATTCAGAAGCAAATTAACACCGATCCTTGAACAACAAGCTTTTTTTGATTTAAACAATTGTGTCCAATATTTCAACAGTCTCAATCTTGAAGTAAACCCCTCAAAATGTAATGTTTTGTCATTTTCGTTGCGACCATATGATGACATGGAGAGACCACTCGTTTGGCTGGCAGAGAAACGGTTAGATGAGACTGTTAGTTAAAAATTCTTGGGAATACACCTGGATCGAGGGTTGACCTGGAATTCGCACATGGACCATATTTGCTCCAAATTGTCCTCAGGCATTTATGTTTTGAGAACGTTAGCAAAATTCTGCCCAATTCAAGTTCTAATGACGGCCTATTACGGTTTGATTTACCCCCATCTCACCTACGGTGTGGTGCTGTGGGGAGCTTCTGCAAACAATCAGTTTAGCAGAGCATTTAAATTGCAAAAACAAGCGGTTCGCATTGTTGCACAATTAAAGTTCAGAGAAACCTGCAAAGAAACATTTAAAAAATTGCAACTTTTGACATTGCCTAGCCTTAACATACTGGAGACAACCCTATTTAGCATATCCAAAAGCGTTATGACAAGTGGTCGGGACATACATACACACGACACAAGAGGCAGAAACAACTACCGAACTGGGAATCACAGGACGGTAGTCCACGAACGCTTGCCCTCACACGCAGGTGTTCGTTTTGTCAACAAGTTGCCGGATTCAATTAAGAATGCCCCAACGCTCAAGGCGTTAAAAACTCGTCTCAAACGCTGTTTAGCGTCTCATGCATTTTATAGTGTGGACGAGTTTATGGCATACAACTGGGAGACCGCATAATCAGAAGACTGACAACCGGTGTCGGAAGTGGGGATTTGGTATGAGTGACTATGAGTGCAACAGTAAATGATGTATGTTTTGACAGAGGCTTTTATGTGGGATGTATGTTTTAGATTTTTATATAGGGATGACGTTTGCTATACATTTTTGTAATGTCATTGCAAATAAATATTTGATTTGATTTGATTTGACTGCAAATAATAGTAGTATTTAGTATAGCATTTTTAACTTTGAGAAGTATTTAAACATATGTAGAAATGCTATTAGTAATTCAAAAAATGTTATATATATATATATATATATATATATATATATATATACTATCATAAATCATCATTTACTTCTTATGTACTGTTAACTAGGAAGAGTGTGACTTTATGTTTTTAGTTACAAAGTACAATAGTTCTAGCCTAGCAAGACAGTACCGAGACTTGGACAGTAAGCTTATGTACTTAGCTCTTGTTTCATGTTTCTGTTCAAGCTTAGACCTTAGAACAGTTTAGTAAAATAACATTATTATCTTGAAAGTTTTCCTCATATCTAATATTTGAAACCTCAATATTTAAGTTCATTCTTGTGTCTTAATATTATGACCTAATGCAGAAAACAAACTGATCAAGTAACAATTGTTTGGAATATATTTTTATTTCCTATTAACTGTTTCGTGAATAATTATTGAAATCAAAATGTATCTCTTTGGTCTAGCAAGTTTCAAAACTCTGATTGAATCGCTCCTTTTATATGTTACGAATGTATTTTCAACTACACCCTCGTGGCTTTTATTAAACTTACCTGAATAGTATCTTACCTTACCTTACCTTATTAAACTTACCTGAAGGCTTCCTGAATAAGAAACAGCCTATTAGATGTTTATATAACTTATAGTTTTAGTGGTTCCTATAAGAATAAATATATTGATTATTATAATGCTACATAAGTAGACTATGTTAGTGGGATATGTAAATATCTCTGAACTATCATAGTGGCTCAAAAATAAAACCCCAAACCTCAGGAAATGATTGTATAAGTTTAAAATACAGAGAAAATCTATGACATATTTTTTCCAAAAACAATTCGTTCACCATATATCCACCATTTTGTTTTTTCATAAAATAGTTTTTATCCCCGAGTTGGCTTAACCGATCTTTATGAAACTAGCTATGCATGTTAAGATAAAAAAGACCTATTTTATAAAAAAACATGAATTAGATCCAACTTTATATATAAAAATGATGGCCATTTTAACTTTTCAAACGGAAATAGCGGGAAAATGGCAAAAATATCAATAGACGCAATTTTGAATTTTAAAGTTGGATTAAGTTGATTTTTTTCTTGAATAGGTATTTACTATCTTAACATGCATACCGAGATATTTTACAAAGATCGGTTAAGGTAAATCGAAGATAATAATTCTTTTCGAAAAAAATAGCGGGTATCTGGTAAGCAAAAAGTTTTTAGAAAAAATTTATACTTGATATTCTCTTTATTTTGACCTCTATAACCATTTCTTAAAGTTTGGCACAGGATATCTACTTTTGGACATCCTGTATATATCCAATCTTAAAGTACTGTATTTGTCTCCAAAGTTTAAAGATTTTACAACAATTCAGGACAGCAGTACCTGAAAACAGAATCCCAATGATGGGAAGACAATACCCAAGATGAGATGGAATGAACCAGCGATGGTAATTAATTCTCCATCTCTGCTTTCATCCTTAAGGTTGATGGATTGTCTTCTGAGATCCAATGTGCAAACTAAAATCACGGGATACATAACTCATTTCCGTCTCAAATACTTAATCAACTTGCATGTTCTACTCTATAGCGGATGTCCTTATTTACACCAATAATATTCCTCTTATATCCTGTTCACAATGAAACTTTATTATAATTCTTCGAAATATAATATAACCGAAGATTGAAATTATCATAATATGTCAAGCACTACCACATGTCTTAATAAGCTTACATGGAGCTCAAAATATTTAGTAGAGTATAACAGAAAACAAAAGTGGTTAAATTCACTTTACACTAACATTTTACTAATATTCTGAAAATTTCTCTTAATTATTTTCTTCTTCTTCTTAGTTTAATTATCTTTTAATTAATTGTTTCCCCCCTTTAAACGAATGACTCAGAACTTTTGTGGGTTTAGCCTTGATGTGCTTTGTTATACCATAGAGCGTTGGTAATAGACTATATTTTCAGTTTATGTTTTGAACAGGTTTAGGTTAGGTTAGGTTCGGTGGCTACTACGGTTGATCAGAAACTGCTAAATCCAATGATTGGCTTATTGACGAATGCGCTCTCCGTGTGTAAGTTCTTGGAAAGCAATAAGATAAGGCCAGTGATATCGGATTCCTAGCGGATAAGGATGACTACAGTGGAAGTAAAACTGATTGGGGAACAGTTTTTAAAGCAATAGAATATTTATCAAGTGGAAGTGAACTAACAGAAAAGATACAAATCTTCTTCTAGATCCAAACCTAATAGTAATACAAATAATTACTATAATTTATTTATTAGCAAATTATTTTTTAATGCTTTAGAATTAACAGTTATCATCTATAGGTTTATCGCATATAATACTGTATAACAATATACATTAATTTATTTTCATGGAATTTCAACAAATCTAATACAATCTATAACAGTTTCAATATGACACGGCTTTCATGCAGTCTCTGCACAGTTTTTCAAAATATATAATTAGATCGTGTGCTTATTTAAGTCAAAACAAATGATTGCTCTCTCAAAGGACGTGTGAAGTAGTATTACAGGTACTTGACAGGTAACTTGACGATTTCTGGGGATTATTTTAAATTGCTTATTAGTCAATGAAATAAATTGTCAGCCTCTGGACATTATATGTATATACAGGTCAGTTGTACAGTTATATTTATATATATATATATTTCAAATTAGTTATTTTAAAATTCAAATGACCACTACTCAGAAAAGGATTAACCTTTCGAAGTCCGGTTTGTGGAAAATAATTTAACTTGGATAGACCTTTCATTTGATACCAAACTTTACCTAGGCTTACAATAAAGAATTTCGTTCAACTCCTCATGGGTCGTTCAAAAAGTGTGTTTTTGTAACCATCGTGATGTACAAGATTTCACTTTTACAAGTAAAGTCATACAACATTTGTAAAAGCGTTTTCATGTATTTTTCCACCTTGTATATAGTGTTCAGTGTATTTATAAATTATGTATATAATGCATATACATACATCTTCTGAACAAAATTAATGGAGATTAAGAAACCACTCATACCCATACACATATTTTTTTGTATGGTGGTATTGACCCACCCACCTACTCATACACCTACAGTGGCATATATCTACCTACCCAACCATACAAGTACAATGGTATTGACCCATTCATACAAGTACGGTGGTATTGAACCCCCACCAACCACCTATACATGTACAAAGGTGACCCACCCACCCATACGTTTACAGTGGATTAATTCCCCCGCCAAGTATTTTACAAGTATATACTCAGAATTTTAAACATGATGTCCCCAACAGGTATATGAGTGAATTTATTTTAATCGATGCTCCATCATCACTTGAATCAGGGAATGAACGACTTCTCATCGGAGTTACATTTTGAAAATATTAGTACTTCAATAATACTTTAACAATATACAGTTTTTTGTTTAAGTGTTAAAATGCAACAGTAGCTAGTAAAGCAATTTCTAGATCACTAAGTAAGTGTTCCACTTTACGGTCTGGTTAGCAATAACACAAAGATAATTGCTCTTCCAAGAAGGAGACAAGTTTGGAACTAATATACATTATATTACATTTTGTGTATGCACCATGTAGCCCAAATATTGAACTATTTTCACATAAAAACTAGAAATTGAAAAAAATCTATTACAATATTTAATTTAATCAACCCCCACCACCCACTGATTATAAGATTGGCAGTTAGTTAATTTGTAAGATAAAATATAAAATAAAAAGTATACAAAGTACCACTTAAAACAGTGTTGTTCTAATAACCAATATTGTAATAAATTATTATATTTGAGTAAGTTGATATAGTTGCTGTGGCAAGTTCTGGTCAACATCGGTTATATTCCCGCAAAATCTAAACTATTTCCTATAAACTTGGGGCGTTCTAAAATTATTATATTTTGTTAGATGACAGAGTGAGGGGTAACCAACAGTACTTTAGTGCCAATTCGGTCGAGAAACATTCTATCCTAACCTTAATCTTAACCTAACCTAACCCAAGCTGATCACGGATGCTACCCAAACTGATCACTAGTGCTACCAAAGTTAATCACGGATTTCACCCAAGCTGATCACGGGCAGTACCAAAGTTGATCACGGATGCTACCCAAGCTGTTCACGGATATCACCCAAGCTGAACACGGTTTCTACCCAAACTGATCACTAGTGCTACCAAAGTTAATCACGGATGTCACCCAAGCTGATCACGGATATCACCCAAGCTGAACACGGTTGCTACCCAAACTGATCACGGGCAGTACCAAAGTTGATCACAGATGCTACCCAAGCTGATCACGGATATCACCCAAGCTGAACACGGATGCTACCCAAGCTGATCACGGTTCCTACCCAAATATATCAACACGTTGTGTTTGTCATTATAAAGCAGCCAGAAATACCCAAAGTTAACAAGAACAGTCCTGTTATATCTTTGCAGAATGTAACCAATTGTTATCCAAGTTCTGTCAATTTGAAAGAAAATTAACAACTCAGGTAGCCAGAGTTTATAATATGATTTGAAATTAAAGAAACACATAACATGATGGTAAGAGGTAATTACACGTTTGTCAGTTCATCTACAACGTACAAACATATTACACGACAAGAATTAATTTAATAATGTGACATAGCCGTCAGTTCATCTGCTATGCATGTTTCATATAGAACAAATTACAAGACAAAAGTTAGTTTAAAGTTAGTCTTATAAAGTGACAGCCGTCAGTTCATAGACTACGCACATCTCGTAAGAACATAATACATGACTCTGATGAAGGCTAAAGCAGCTTAAATAGCAATTAGATTGGTGTTGAGATTTAAACTCTCGTGTTTGTGTTCCACGTTTACTAATACTCTCGGGCCTGTGTCATTATAAAGTGACAGCCGTCAGTTCATAGACTACGCACATCTCGTAAGAACATAATACATGACTCTGATGAAGGCTAAAGCAGCTTAAATAGCAATTAGATTGGTGTTGAGATTTAAACTCTCGTGTTTGTGTTCCACGTTTACTAATACTCTCGGGCCTGTGTCATTATAAAGTGACAGCCGTCAGTTCATAGACTACGCACATCTCGTAAGAACATAATACATGACTCTGATGAAGGCTAAAGCAGCTTAAATAGCAATTAGATTGGTGTTGAGATTTAAACTCTCGTGTTTGTGTTCCACGTTTACTAATACTCTCGGGCCTGTGTCGTTATAAAGTGACAGCCGTCAGTTATAGACTACGCACATCTCGTAAGAACATAATGCATGACTCTGATGAAGGCTAAAGCAGCTTAAATAGCAATTAGATTGGTGTTGAGATTTAAACTCTCGTGTTTGTGTTCCACGTTTACTAATACTCTCGGGCCTGTGTCATTATAAAGTGACAGCCGTCAGTTCATAGACTACGCACATCTCGTAAGAACATAATACATGACTCTGATGAAGGCTAAAGCAGCTTAAATAGCAATTAGATTGGTGTTGAGATTTAAACTCTCGTGTTTGTGTTCCACGTTTACTAATACTCTCGGGCCTGTGTCATTATAAAGTGACAGCCGTCAGTTCATAGACTACGCACATCTCGTAAGAACATAATGCATGACTCTGATGAAGGCTAAAGCAGCTTAAATAGCAATTAGTTTGGTGTTGAGATTTAAACTCTCGTGTTTGTGTTCCACGTTGACTAATACTCTCGGGCCTGTGTCATTATAAAATAGTTATTCTGATTACAAAAATATATTAAATTATGTTCTACACATTAAACAAAAAGGTATTATTAATTTATAGATTTTAACATGGAATATGCACCTTGATAGTTCCCAAAGTCTTTCACTCATTCTCTTAAAGTAAATTGAATGAAAATAATTATATTTAGTTCTATATTTTACTATGTAATTAGAGGATAAAAGTTCATAAAACAATTTTCTATTTATTTTTTCAGAAAGATATATGAGGACATATAGGAAAATATCCATTATTACTGTACGTGTATGGGTGGGTGGTGAGTTAATATACGTGTATTTTCATATAATATCAAATAGTACTATCTCACTTGTCTTATTAAATATTGTTTATTTTGCATGTTTTTAATACCTTCCCTAAGACTCCCTTTGTTTGTGGTATTTTCATCAACAAATTATTCGTGACAAAAATGGAAATAAACAAATTGTGGCTAACTTGTCATTCTTGTGTTTTTTTAGGGTGATTAGGGTGTTTACCTTTGCTTCGTAGTCAACATACCTCAATAAAGTAAATAAACGATTAAAGTTTATCATTTATATCCCTTAAAAAACAGTTAAGGGGTAAAATAATTGACTGTTTTATAAATTGAAGTAAATGTAAATAAAAGTATAATGTGCACTTAGTTCTCATTAACACTTTGGATGGGGGAGTATTAAAGGGATTTCTGAACATGATAGATTTAACTAGTCCCTGGTTATGAGTAAAAACAATTATGGACTTAAATTATGGAGGTAAAAATAGTACATTTTCCATGCGATTCAATATAAAGTAGTGTTTATTAATGGACCAATCAAATCCAGTAACTAAACTACAAAACTGAATCCTTTTTGTAACTGTTATACAAAGGATTCAGTTTTGTTTTTATTTTACTGATTTCTCATGGTTTTATTCTTTAAAAGTATTAAGTTTTAGGTAAATATTGAATAAAACTTGTAAAGATCGTTACATGCTTAATAAATAGCATTACGTTTATATAATGTACATGTATATACCTATGAATATGTAGTATATAAACCATAAAGGACCACGTGTGTTGGATGGCATGTTTGCAGAAGTACTCAGGTTACCTCATCAGGGGGTATTCAAGTTACCTCATCAGGAACCAACGCCGTTAGTTCCAACGTTCATTACCAGAATTCACTACTGAAGATGTAGCTCCTAGATGGCTCCACAAATGCTGAGTCTACACCGTGCACCTGAGTTACTATTATTCTATCCACCACCCTGGGAATCGATTCCAATAGCGAACCAACTGTCCGCCGGTCCCTTGAAACTAATTTGCCTTTTGACTCTCTCTTCTTGATATACCGTGCGGCCAACCATACTTTACTAATGTCGTATAGGCTATTGCATGTTCACGGCATCTTGATAGATAAAATTTGTTTGAAACCACTAGGATATACCTCTAAGAATAGAATACTGTTTCCGGTGCCCCAGAAGAACGTCTATAGCCCTCTGTAGGTAGACGCATACTAATATCTAATACTAATCTATACTAACCAATCTTACAGTGATGTAAACAGGCTATTGGGTCTGTCCTTAACGATGATCTAAGAAATTGGACAATCTATGTTTTTAAATATCTGTATTAGATTTAATAATCTTAACTACAATCACTTGAAGAGTATGACAATCTAAGGATTGAAATATCCTACCTGTACAACTTTTTAAACACTGGTCGAATTCCTCATTCAAGCTAGTGAGTGGAATTGCAGCAGAAGGTTGTAGGGGTGTGAGGTAGTGATAAATATAAATATAAGGTAATATAAAAAGACTTTAAAATGTTGTACTGTATATAAATCTTATATTGTACCTAAATGTTTGTATACAATTTTAAGCACTAGATAAATTATGTTCTAGCCTTAATAAGAGCCTTGGTAGGAAGATTGGTCCATAACTATACTCATACGATGTATATAGAACGCTAGTTAATAGTTCCTGACCGTATTAATTATAAACCACTCTGAGAGCAGAAACTGTCGATTGTAGTACCAGAAAATATCAATTCTCTACGTTTTAGTATTAATAGAAGTTAGGCTGGAAACTTTATATTTTGGACTGATTTTAGGAAATAAAATTAGTTGACCATAAGAGTAAAGTAATAATACCATACCTAACGAAACATTTCAGCAAAATAGTTTACCAGTATCAAATTACCCTATAGATCTCACTGCAATTTACTTTTAAAGCCTGAATTGGATAAGGCTTCGGACTGCAGAGTGCTAATTTCCAAGGTTCGAATCCCCACTGAGCTTATAATCGGCACATCCCTCGTTAAATAAAGTTCATGTACATAACTAAGGACCTATGAAATCCGGCGAGTGAAGTTTTGAATTGAAAAGAAATTAAGATAGTAACAACAAAAATATATATTTAAGGATTGCAAGATGAGTAAAACTATCCCACTTTAAACTAACACATCGGCGCCTTATTAATTAGTCTGCATAGCCATACAGACATCGAGATGAACACTAAATCACTGCTGGTATTATTAGGGACATAACTAGTCTGGCAGCCAATTAACTTGGATCTGTCACCAAGAAAGGAAGCAGTGGAGTGGAACATTCACTCAGCGGGCTAGAGTGATTAACACAACTGCCACCTTACACTCTGTCGTGTCATTTACAAACAAGATAACTGGACGAGCATATAATAAAACTTTACAACATAGTATTGTTAACATACAATTATGTAGGTTACATTATACAATTCATCCACGTGGACGTTCGTGATTAATTACGTCAGTATCGGATGTTAGAGGTGTAGATAGAGTATAAACTAATTTACAATATGTTTAAGATTTAATTTCTTGTAGACAAATATACAAATTAAATCTATGAAACATTTAATTGAGACTAATACTTAATATGTTGTTACAAATGTAAGTAAATGTATAGTGCCAAATTGTTCTACGCAAAAATAAAATGTATAATAACATATATTTCCACATTTATAATATAACATTTACTTTTATCGAAATAGAAGTAGTCATTATAATATACTGCTGTGGAAATAGTTAAAAATTGAATAATTGTATTGAAAGAAAAGTTTGCCTTTTACAATAACACATAAATTATGTTGGGTATAATGAACGTCAAAAAGATTTGAACGACTTCCTTTTTCGTAACGAACCCCATCAATGGTTATACTGTAATTACGTAATGGTTAAGTAATCCGTTCATATTTTGTGTAATATCTAATAAATTATCAACAACAACAATTTTAACTGAAATATATAACTGATTTTATTTTAACTAAAACATTAGAAGAAGAAATGTAAATGATAAATTATATTTATGAAATCCAATAAATAATGTTTTCTTCTCATACGTTTCAACAAAAAGATTTAAGTTATGAAAAGTAATGGCTTCACCATAAACAGATAAAACCATTATAGAATAAATCTTATTATTAAAAATAATATAATTTTCTTATTTGGAGTATTTTGAGCTAAGAATAGTAATTTATTTTGTCAATATAAAATTCTCAATTTAACTAGACAATAAATCAATTTTTATTCTTAAACGAAAAGTAGAGAAAAAATTAAAACTTAAGAATTTCGGGCTATATCAAAGCACATCCCTCACTTGGTAACGGTGAAAGTGCGTTTAAGGTCAGTCAACTAACTACCCACCCGTGTCCACAGTAGTCTCATGTAATCCCACTCATGTGTGTTCACGAGATGTGTTTACAGAGAGAGGTCTACAAATTGAGTCTTTACTTACACGTACTTGTGTGAACAGTGAGGGTGCGTCAAAGGTCAGCCCACTAACTACCCACCCGTGTCTACAGCAGTCTCATGAAGTCCCACTCATGTGTGTTCACCAGCTGTGTTTACAGAGAGAGGTCTACAAATTGAGTCTTTAATTACATGTATTTGTGTGAACAGTGAGGGTGCGTCAAAGGTCAGCCCACTAACTACCCATCCGAGTACCACAGTAGTCTCATGTAGTCCCACTCATGTATGTTCACCAGCTGTGTTTACAGAGAGAGGTCTACAAATTGAGTCTTTACTTACACGTACTTGTGTGAACAGTGAGGGTGCGTCAAAGGTCAGCCCACTAACTACCCACCCGTGTCCACAGCAGTCTCATGTAGTCCCACTCATGTGTGTTCATCAGCTGTGTTTACAGAGGTCTACAAATTGAGTCTTTACTTACACATACTTGTGTGAACAGTGAGGGTGCGTCAAAGGTCAGCCCGCTAACTACCACCCGAGTACCACAATGGTCTCATGTAGTCCCACTCATGTGTGTTCATCAGCTGTGTTTACAGAGGTCTACATATTGAGTATTTACTTACACGTACTTATGTGAACAGTGAGGCAGCGTCAAAGGTCAGCCCACTAACTACCACCCGAGTACCACAGTGGTCTCATGTAGTCCCACTCATGTGTGTTCATCAGCTGTGTTTACAGAGGTCTACAAATTGAGTCTTTACTTACACGTACTTGTGTAAACAGTGAGGGTGCGTCAAAGGTCAGCTCTCTAACTACCACCCGAGTACCACAATGGTCTCATGTAGTCCCACTCATGTGTGTTCACCAGCTGTGTTTACAGAGGTCTACATATTGAGTCTTTACTTACACGTACTTGTGTAAACAGTGAGGGTGCGTCAAAGGTCTGCCCACTAACTACCACCCGAGTACCACAGTAGTCTTATGTAGTCCCACTCATGTGTGTTCATCAGCTGTGTTTACAGAGGTATACAAATTGAGTCTTTACTTACACGTACTTGTGTGAACAGTGAGGGTGCGTCAAAGGTCAGCCCACTAACTACCACCCGAGTACCACAGTAGTCTCATGTAGTCCCACTCATGTGTGTTCATCAGCTGTGTTTACAGAGGTCTACAAATTGAGTCTTTACTTACACGTACTTATGTGAACAGTGAGCATGCGTCAAAGGTCAGCCCACTAACTACCACCCGAGTACCACAGTGGTCTCATGTAGTCTCACTCATGTGTGTTCACCAGCTGTGTTTACAGAGGTCTACATATTGAGTCTTTACTTACACGTACTTGAATGAACAGTGAGGGTGCGTCAAAGGTCAGCCCACTAACTACCACCCGAGTACCACAGTAGTCTCATGTAGTCTCACTCATGTGTGTTCACCAGCTCTGTTTTCAGAGGTCTACATATTGATTCTTTACTTACACGTACTTGTGTAAACAGTGAGGGTGCGTCAAAGTTCAGTCCACTAACTACCACCCGAGTACCACAGTGGTCTCATGTAGGCCCACTCATGTGTGTTCACCAGCTGTGTTTACAGAGGTCTACATATTGAGTCTTTACTTACACATACTTATGTGAACAGTGAGGGTGCGTCAAAGGTAAGCCCACTAACTACAACCCGAGTACCACAGTGGTCTCATGTAGTCTCACTCTTGTGTGTTCACCAGCTGTGTTTACAGAGGTCTACAAATTGAGTCTTTACTTACATGTACTTGTGTGAACAGTGAGGGTGCGTCAAAGGTCAGCCCACTAACTACCACCCGATTACCACAGTGGTCTCATGTAGTCCTACTCATGTGTGTTCACCGGCTGTGTTTACAGAGATCTACAAATTGAGTCTTTACTTACTCGTACTTGTGTGAACAGTGAGGGTGCGTCAAAGGTCAGCCCACTAACTACCACCCGAGTACCACAGTGGTCTCATGTAGTCTCACTCATGTGTGTTCTTCAGCTGTGTTTACAGAGGTCTCCAAATTGAGTATTTACTTACTTGTACTTGTGTGAACAGTGAGGGTGCGTCAAAGGTCAGCCCACTAACTACCACCCGAGTACCACAGTGGTCTCATGTAGTCTCACTCATGTGTGTTCACCAGCTGTGTTTACAGAGGTCTACAAATTGAGTCTTTACTTACACGTACTTATGTAAACAGTGAGGGTGCTTCAAAGGTCAACCCACTAACTACCACCCGAGTACCACAGGGGTCTCATGTAATCCCACTCATGTGTGTTCACCAGCTGTGTTTACAGAGGTCTACAAATTGAGTATTTACTTACACGTACTTGTGTGAACAGTGAGGGTGCGTCAAAGGTCAACCCATTAACTACAATCCAATAACAACGGTGGTCTTATGTAATCAAACTCATGTATGTTCACCAGCTGTGTTTACAGAGAGATGTGTTTACAGAGAGAGGTCTACAAATTGAGTCTTTACTTACACGTACTTGTGTAAACAGTGAGGGTGCTTCAAAGGTCAACCCATTAACTAATATCCGAGTACCATAGTGGTCTCATCTTATCCCACTTATGTGTATTCACTAGCTGTGTTTACAGAGACAGGTCTACAAATTGAGTCTTTACTTACACGTACTTATGTGAACAGTGAGGGTGCGTCAAAGGTCAGCCCACTAACTACCACCCGGGTACTACAATGGTCTCATGTAGTCCCACTCATGTGTGTTCATCAGCTGTGTTTACAGAGGTCTACATATTGAGTATTTACTTACACGTACTTATGTGAACAGTGAGGGTGCGTCAAAGGTCAGCCCACTAACTACCACCCCAGTACCACAGTGGTCTCATGTAGTCCCACTCATGTGTGTTCATCAGCTGTGTTTACAGAGGTCTACAAATTGAGTCTTTACTTACACGTACTTGTGTGAACAGTGAGGGTGCGTCAAAGGCCTGCCCACTAACTACCACCCGAGTACCACAGTAGACTTATGTAGTCCCACTCATGTGTGTTCATCAGCTGTGTTTACAGAGGTATACAAATTGAGTCTTTACTTACACGTACTTATGTGAACAGTGAGGGTGCGTCAAAGGTCAGCCCACTAACTACCACCCGAGTACCACAGTGGTCTCATGTAGTGTCACTCATGTGTGTTCACCAGCTGTGTTTACAGAGGTCTACATATTGAGTCTTTACTTACACGTATTTGAATGAACAGTGAGGGTGCGTCAAAGTTCAGCTTACTAATTACCACCCAAGTACCACAGTAGTCTCATGTAGTCTCACTCATGTGTGTTCACCAGCTCTGTTTTCAGAGGTCTACAAATTGAGTCTTTACTTACACGTACTTATGTGAACAGTGAGGGTGCGTCAAAGGTCAGCCCACTAACTACCACCCGAGTACCACCGTAGTCTCATGTAGTCCCACTCATGTGTGTTCATCAGTTGTGTTTACAGAAGTCTACAAATTGAGTCTTTACTTACACGTACTTATGTGAACAGTGAGGGTGCGTCAAAGGTCAGCTTACTAACTACCACCCGAGTACCACAGTAGTCTCATGTAGTGTCACTCATGTGTGTTCACCAGCTGTGTTTACAGAGGTCTACATATTGAGTCTTTACTTACACGTATTTGAATGAACAGTGAGGGTGCGTCAAAGGTCAGCTTACTAACTACCACCCGAGTACCACAGTAGTCTTATGTAGTCCCACTCATGTGTGTTCATCAGCTGTGTTTACAGAGGTATACAAATTGAGTCTTTACTTACACGTACTTGTGTGAACAGTGAGGGTGCGTCAAAGGTCAGCCCACTAACTACCACCCGAGTACCACAGTAGTCTCATGTAGTCCCACTCATGTGTGTTCATCAGTTGTGTTTACAGAAGTTTACAAATTGAGTCTTTACTTACACGTACTTATGTGAACAGTGAGGGTGCGTCAAAGGTCAGCCCACTAACTACCACCCGAGTACCACAGTAGTCTCATGTAGTCTCACTCATGTGTGTTCACCAGCTCTGTTTTCAGAGGTCTACATATTGATTCTTTACTTACACGAACTTGTGTGAACAGTGAGGGTGCGTAAAAGGTCAGTCCACTAACTACCACCAGAGTACCACAGTGGTCTCATGTAGGCCCACTTATGTGTGAGCACTAGCTGTGTTTACAGAGGTCTACATATTGAGTCTTTACTTACACATACTTATGTGAACAGTGAGGGTGCGTCAAAGGTCAGCCCACTAACTACCACCCGATTACCACAGTGGTCTCATGTAGTCCTACTCATGTGTGTTCACCAGCTGTGTTTACAGAGGTCTACAAATTGAGTCTTTACTTACTCGTACTTGTGTGAACAGTGAGGGTGCGTCAAAGGTCAGCCCACTAACTACCACCCGAGTACCACAGTGGTCTCATGTAGTCTCACTCATGTGTGTTCTTCAGCTGTGTTTACAGAGGTCTACAAATTGAGTATTTACTTACTCGTACTTGTGTGAACAGTGAAGGTGCGTCAAAGGTCAGCCCACTAACTACCACCCGAGTACCACAGTAGTCTCATGTAGTCCCACTCATGTGTGTTCATCAGCTGTGTTTACAGAGGTCTACAAATTGAGTCTTTACTTACACGTACTTATGTGAACAGTGAGCATGCGTCAAAGGTCAGCCCACTAACTACCACCCGAGTACCACAGTGGTCTCATGTAGTCTCACTCATGTGTGTTCACCAGCTGTGTTTACAGAGGTCTACATATTGAGTCTTTACTTACACGTACTTGAATGAACAGTGAGGGTGCGTCAAAGGTCAGCCCACTAACTACCACCCGAGTACCACAGTAGTATCATGTAGTCTCACTCATGTGTGTTCACCAGCTCTGTTTTCAGAGGTCTACATATTGATTCTTTACTTACACGTACTTGTGTAAACAGTGAGGGTGCGTCAAAGGTCAGTCCACTAACTACCACCCGAGTACCACAGTGGTCTCATGTAGGCCCACTCATGTGTGTTCACCAGCTGTGTTTACAGAGGTCTACATATTGAGTCTTTACTTACACATACTTATGTGAACAGTGAGGGTGCGTCAAAGGTAAGCCCACTAACTACAACCCGAGTACCACAGTGGTCTCATGTAGTCTCACTCTTGTGTGTTCACCAGCTGTGTTTACAGAGGTCTACAAATTGAGTCTTTACTTACATGTACTTGTGTGAACAGTGAGGGTGCGTCAAAGGTCAGCCCACTAACTACCACCCGATTACCACAGTGGTCTCATGTAGTCCTACTCATGTGTGTTCACCGGCTGTGTTTACAGAGATCTACAAATTGAGTCTTTACTTACTCGTACTTGTGTGAACAGTGAGGGTGCGTCAAAGGTCAGCCCACTAACTACCACCCGAGTACCACAGTGGTCTCATGTAGTCTCACTCATGTGTGTTCTTCAGCTGTGTTTACAGAGGTCTCCAAATTGAGTATTTACTTACTTGTACTTGTGTGAACAGTGAGGGTGCGTCAAAGGTCAGCCCACTAACTACCACCCGAGTACCACAGTGGTCTCATGTAGTCTCACTCATGTGTGTTCACCAGCTGTGTTTACAGAGGTCTACAAATTGAGTCTTTACTTACACGTACTTATGTAAACAGTGAGGGTGCTTCAAAGGTCAACCCACTAACTACCACCCGAGTACCACAGGGGTCTCATGTAATCCCACTCATGTGTGTTCACCAGCTGTGTTTACAGAGGTCTACAAATTGAGTATTTACTTACTCGTACTTGTGTGAACAGTGAGGGTGCGTCAAAGGTCAACCCATTAACTACAATCCAATAACAACGGTGGTCTCATGTAATCAAACTCATGTATGTTCACCAGCTGTGTTTACAGAGAGATGTGTTTACAGAGAGAGGTCTACAAATTGAGTCTTTACTTACACGTACTTGTGTAAACAGTGAGGGTGCTTCAAAGGTCAACCCATTAACTAATATCCGAGTACCATAGTGGTCTCATCTTATCCCACTTATGTGTATTCACTAGCTGTGTTTACAGAGAGGTCTACAAATTGAGTCTTTACTTACACGTACTTATGTGAACAGTGAGGGTGCGTCAAAGGTCAGCCCACTAACTACCACCCGGGTACTACAGTGGTCTCATGTAGTCCCACTCATGTGTGTTCATCAGCTGTGTTTACAGAGGTCTACATATTGAGTATTTACTTACACGTACTTATGTGAACAGTGAGGGTGCGTCAAAGGTCAGCCCACTAACTACCACCCCGAGTACCACAGTGGTCTCATGTAGTCCCACTCATGTGTGTTCACCAGCTGTGTTTACAGAGGTCTACAAATTGAGTCTTTACTTACACGTACTTGTGTGAACAGTGAGGGTGCGTCAAAGGTCAGCCCACTAACTACCACCCGAGTACCACAGTGGTCTCATGTAGTCCCACTCATGTGTGTTCACCAGCTGTGTTTACAGAGGTCTACAAATTGAGTCTTTACTTACACGTACTTGTGTGAACAGTGAGGGTGCGTCAAAGGTCAGCCCACTAACTACCACCCGAGTACCACAGTGGTCTCATGTAGTCCCACTCATGTGTGTTCACTCAGCTGTGTTTACAGAGGTCTACAAATTGAGTCTTTACTTACACGTACTTGTGTGAACAGTGAGGGTGCGTCAAAGGTCAGCCCACTAACTACCACCCGAGTACCACAGTGGTCTCATGTAGTCCCACTCATGTGTGTTCATCAGCTGTGTTTACAGAGGTCTACAAATTGAGTCTTTACTTACACGTACTTATGTGAACAGTGAGGGTGCGTCAAAGGTCAGCCCACTAACTACCACCCGAGTACCACAGTGGTCTCATGTAGTCTCACTCATGTGTGTTCACCAGCTGTGTTTACAGAGGTCTACAAATTGAGTCTTTACTTACACGTACTTGTGTGAACAGTGAGGGTGCGTCAAAGGTCAGCCCACTAACTACCACCCGAGTACCACAGTAGTCTCATGTAGTCCCACTCATGTGTGTTCACCAGCTGTGTTTACAGAGGTCTACAAATTGAGTCTTTACTTACACGTACTTATGTGAACAGTGAGGGTGCGTCAAAGGTCAGCCCACTAACTACCACCCGAGTACCACAGTAGGTCTCATGTAGTCTCACTCATGTGTGTTCACCAGCTGTGTTTACAGAGGTCTACATATTGAGTCTTTACTTACACGTACTTGATGTGAACAGTGAGGGTGCGTCAAAGGTCAGCTCCACTAACTACCACCCGAGTACCACAGTAGTCTCATGTAGTCCCACTCATGTGTGTTCACCAGCTGTGTTTACAGAGGTCTACAAATTGAGTCTTTACTTACACGTACTTATGTGAACAGTGAGGGTGCGTCAAAGGTCAGCCCACTAACTACCACCCGAGTACCACAGTAGTCTCATGTAGTCCCACTCATGTGTGTTCATCAGCTGTGTTTACAGAGGTCTACAAATTGAGTCTTTACTTACACGTACTTATGTGAACAGTGAGGGTGCGTCAAAGGTCAGCCCACTAACTACCACCCGAGTACCACAGTGGTCTCATGTAGTCCCACTCATGTGTGTTCATCAGCTGTGTTTACAGAGGTCTACATATTGAGTCTTTACTTACACGTACTTATGTGAACAGTGAGGGTGCGTCAAAGGTCAGCCCACTAACTACCACCCGAGTACCACAGTGGTCTCATGTAGTCCCACTCATGTGTGTTCACTCAGCTGTGTTTACAGAGGTCTACAAATTGAGTCTTTACTTACACGTACTTGTGTGAACAGTGAGGGTGCGTCAAAGGTCAGCCCACTAACTACCACCCGAGTACCACAGTGGTCTCATGTAGTCCACTCATGTGTGTTCACCAGCTGTGTTTACAGAGGTCTACAAATTGAGTCTTTACTTACACGTACTTGTGTGAACAGTGAGGGTGCGTCAAAGGTCAGCCCACTAACTACCACCCGAGTACCACAGTAGGTCTTATGTAGTCCCACTCATGTGTGTTCATCAGCTGTGTTTACAGAGGTCTACAAATTGAGTATTTACTTACTCGTACTTGTGTGAACAGTGAAGGTGCGTCAAAGGTCAGCCCACTAACTACCACCCGAGTACCACAGTAGTCTCATGTAGTCCCACTCATGTGTGTTCATCAGCTGTGTTTACAGAGGTCTACAAATTGAGTCTTTACTTACACGTACTTATGTGAACAGTGAGCATGCGTCAAAGGTCAGCCCACTAACTACCACCCGAGTACCACAGTGGTCTCATGTAGTCTCACTCATGTGTGTTCACCAGCTGTGTTTACAGAGGTCTACATATTGAGTCTTTACTTACACGTACTTGAATGAACAGTGAGGGTGCGTCAAAGGTCAGCCCACTAACTACCACCCGAGTACCACAGTAGTCTCATGTAGTCTCACTCATGTGTGTTCACCAGCTCTGTTTTCAGAGGTCTACATATTGATTCTTTACTTACACGTACTTGTGTAAACAGTGAGGGTGCGTCAAAGGTCAGTCCACTAACTACCACCCGAGTACCACAGTGGTCTCATGTAGGCCCACTCATGTGTGTTCACCAGCTGTGTTTACAGAGGTCTACATATTGAGTCTTTACTTACACATACTTATGTGAACAGTGAGGGTGCGTCAAAGGTAAGCCCACTAACTACAACCCGAGTACCACAGTGGTCTCATGTAGTCTCACTCTTGTGTGTTCACCAGCTGTGTTTACAGAGGTCTACAAATTGAGTCTTTACTTACATGTACTTGTGTGAACAGTGAGGGTGCGTCAAAGGTCAGCCCACTAACTACCACCCGATTACCACAGTGGTCTCATGTAGTCCTACTCATGTGTGTTCATCGGCTGTGTTTACAGAGATCTACAAATTGAGTCTTTACTTACTTGTACTTGTGTGAACAGTGAGGGTGCGTCAAAGGTCAGCCCACTAACTACCACCCGAGTACCACAGTGGTCTCATGTAGTCTCACTCATGTGTGTTCACCAGCTGTGTTTACAGAGGTCTACAAATTGAGTCTTTACTTACACGTACTTATGTAAACAGTGAGGGTGCTTCAAAGGTCAACCCACTAACTACCACCCGAGTACCACAGGGGTCTCATGTAATCCCACTCATGTGTGTTCACCAGCTGTGTTTACAGAGGTCTACAAATTGAGTATTTACTTACACGTACTTGTGTGAACAGTGAGGGTGCGTCAAAGGTCAACCCATTAACTACAATCCAATAACAACGGTGGTCTCATGTAATCAAACTCATGTATGTTCACCAGCTGTGTTTACAGAGAGATGTGTTTACAGAGAGAGGTCTACAAATTGAGTCTTTACTTACACGTACTTGTGTAAACAGTGAGGGTGCTTCAAAGGTCAACCCATTAACTAATATCCGAGTACCATAGTGGTCTCATCTTATCCCACTTATGTGTATTCACTAGCTGTGTTTACAGAGACAGGTCTACAAATTGAGTCTTTACTTACACGTACTTATGTGAACAGTGAGGGTGCGTCAAAGGTCAGCCCACTAACTACCACCCGGGTACTACAATGGTCTCATGTAGTCCCACTCATGTGTGTTCATCAGCTGTGTTTACAGAGGTCTACATATTGAGTATTTACTTACACGTACTTATGTGAACAGTGAGGGTGCGTCAAAGGTCAGCCCACTAACTACCACCCCAGTACCACAGTGGTCTCATGTAGTCCCACTCATGTGTGTTCATCAGCTGTGTTTACAGAGGTCTACAAATTGAGTCTTTACTTACACGTACTTGTGTGAACAGTGAGGGTGCGTCAAAGGTCAGCTCTCTAACTACCACCCGAGTACCACAATGGTCTCATGTAGTCCCACTCATGTTTGTTCACCAGCTGTGTTTACAGAGGTCTACATATTGAGTCTTTACTTACACGTACTTGTGTGAACAGTGAGGGTGCGTCAAAGGCCTGCCCACTAACTACCACCCGAGTACCACAGTAGACTTATGTAGTCCCACTCATGTGTGTTCATCAGCTGTGTTTACAGAGGTATACAAATTGAGTCTTTACTTACACGTACTTATGTGAACAGTGAGGGTGCGTCAAAGGTCAGCCCACTAACTACCACCCGAGTACCACAGTGGTCTCATGTAGTGTCACTCATGTGTGTTCACCAGCTGTGTTTACAGAGGTCTACATATTGAGTCTTTACTTACACGTATTTGAATGAACAGTGAGGGTGCGTCAAAGGTCAGCTTACTAATTACCACCCAAGTACCACAGTAGTCTCATGTAGTCTCACTCATGTGTGTTCACCAGCTCTGTTTTCAGAGGTCTACAAATTGAGTCTTTACTTACACGTACTTATGTGAACAGTGAGGGTGCGTCAAAGGTCAGCCCACTAACTACCACCCGAGTACCACCGTAGTCTCATGTAGTCCCACTCATGTGTGTTCATCAGTTGTGTTTACAGAAGTCTACAAATTGAGTCTTTACTTACACGTACTTATGTGAACAGTGAGGGTGCGTCAAAGGTCAGCTTACTAACTACCACCCGAGTACCACAGTAGTCTCATGTAGTGTCACTCATGTGTGTTCACCAGCTGTGTTTACAGAGGTCTACATATTGAGTCTTTACTTACACGTATTTGAATGAACAGTGAGGGTGCGTCAAAGGTCAGCTTACTAACTACCACCCGAGTACCACAGTAGTCTTATGTAGTCCCACTCATGTGTGTTCATCAGCTGTGTTTACAGAGGTATACAAATTGAGTCTTTACTTACACGTACTTGTGTGAACAGTGAGGGTGCGTCAAAGGTCAGCCCACTAACTACCACCCGAGTACCACAGTAGTCTCATGTAGTCCCACTCATGTGTGTTTATCAGTTGTGTTTACAGAAGTTTACAAATTGAGTCTTTACTTACACGTACTTATGTGAACAGTGAGGGTGCGTCAAAGGTCAGCCCACTAACTACCACCCGAGTACCACAGTAGTCTCATGTAGTCTCACTCATGTGTGTTCACCAGCTCTGTTTTCAGAGGTCTACATATTGATTCTTTACTTACACGAACTTGTGTGAACAGTGAGGGTGCGTCAAAGGTCAGTCCACTAACTACCACCCGAGTACCACAGTGGTCTCATGTAGGCCCACTTATGTGTGAGCACTAGCTGTGTTTACAGAGGTCTACATATTGAGTCTTTACTTACACATACTTATGTGAACAGTGAGGGTGCGTCAAAGGTCAGCCCACTAACTACCACCCGATTACCACAGTGGTCTCATGTAGTCCTACTCATGTGTGTTCACCAGCTGTGTTTACAGAGGTCTACAAATTGAGTCTTTACTTACTCGTACTTGTGTGAACAGTGAGGGTGCGTCAAAGGTCAGCCCACTTACTACCACCCGAGTACCACAGTGGTCTCATGTAGTCTCACTCATGTGTGTTCTTCAGCTGTGTTTACAGAGGTCTACAAATTGAGTATTTACTTACTCGTACTTGTGTGAACAGTGAAGGTGCGTCAAAGGTCAGCCCACTAACTACCACCCGAGTACCACAGTGGTCTCATGTAGTCTTACTCATATGTGTTCACCAGCTGTGTTTACAGAGGACTACAAATTGAGTCTTTACTTACACGTACTTCTGTAAACAGTGAGGGTGCTTCAAAGGTCAACCCACTACCACCCGAGTACCACAGGGGTCTCATGTAATCCCACTCATGTGTGTTCACCAGCTGTGTTTACAAAGGTCTACAAATTGAGTCTTTACTTACACGTACTTATGTGAACAGTGAGCATGCGTCAAAGGTCAGCCCACTAACTACCACCCGAGTACCACAGTGGTCTCATGTAGGCCCACTCATGTGTGTTCACCAGCTGTGTTTACAGAGGTCTACAAATTGAGTCTTTACTTACACGTACTTATGTGAACAGTGAGGGTGCTTCAAAGGTCAGCCCACTAACTACCACCCGAGTACCACAGTGGTCTCATGTAGTCTCACTCATGTGTGTTCACCAGCTGTGTTTACAGAGGTCTACAAATTGAGTCTTTACTTACACGTACTTGATGTGAACAGTGAGGGTGCGTCAAAGGTCAGCCCACTAACTACCACCCGAGTACCACAGTGGTCTCATGTAGTCCTCACTCATGTGTGTTCACCAGCTGTGTTTACAGAGGTCTACATATTGAGTCTTTACTTACACGTACTTGATGTGAACAGTGAGGGTGCGTCAAAGGTCAGCCCACTAACTACCACCCGAGTACCACAGTGGTCTCATGTAGTCCCACTCATGTGTGTTCACCAGCTGTGTTTACAGAGGTCTACAAATTGAGTCTTTACTTACACGTACTTATGTGAACAGTGAGGGTGCGTCAAAGGTCAGCCCACTAACTACCACCCGAGTACCACAGTGGTCTCATGTAGTCTCACTCATGTGTGTTCATCAGCGGTGTTTACAGAGGTCTAAAAATTGAGTCTTTACTTACACGTACTTATGTGAACAGTGAGGGTGCGTCAAAGGTAAGCCCACTAACTACAACCCGAGTACCACAGTGGTCTCATGTAGTCCTACTCATGTGTGTTCACCAGCTGTGTTTACAGAGATCTACAAATTGAGTCTTTACTTACACGTACTTGTGTGAACAGTGAGGGTGCGTCAAAGGTCAGCCCACTAACTACCACCCGAGTACCACAGTGGTCTCATGTAGTCTCACTCATGTGTGTTCACCAGCTGTGTTTACAGAGGTCTACAAATTGAGTCTTTACTTACACGTACTTGTGTGAACAGTGAGGGTGCGTCAAAGGTCAGCCCACTAACTACCACCCGAGTACCACAGTGGTCTCATGTAGTCTCACTCATGTGTGTTCACCAGCTGTGTTTACAGAGGTCTACAAATTGAGTCTTTACTTACACGTACTTATGTGAACAGTGAGGGTGCGTCAAAGGTCAGCCCACTAACTACCACCCGAGTACCACAGTGGTCTCATGTAGTCCACTCATGTGTGTTCACCAGCTGTGTTTACAGAGGTCTACAAATTGAGTCTTTACTTACATGTACTTGTGTGAACAGTGAGGGTGCGTCAAAGGTCAGCTCGCTAACTACCACCCGAGTACCACAGTGGTCTCATGTAGTCTCACTCATGTGTGTTCACCAGCTGTGTTTACAGAGGTCTACAAATTGATTCTTTACCTAAACGTACTTATGTGAACAGTGAGGGTGCGTCAAAGGTCAGCCCACTAACTACTACCACTCGAGTACCACAGTAGTCTCATGTAATCCCACTTATGTGTGTTCATCAGCTGTGTTTACAGAGGTCTACAAATTGAGTCTGTACTTACATTTACTTGTGTGAACAGTGAGGGCGCGTCAAAGGTCAGCCCACTAACTACCCACCCAGTACCACGGTAGTCTCAATCATGTGTGTTCATCAGCTGTGTTTAATGTGGTGTACAAATTAAGTCTTTACTTACATGTACTTGTGTGAACAGTGAGGGTGCATCAAAGGTCAGCTCACTAACTACTGTCCGAGTACCACAGGGGTCTCATGTAATCCCACTCATGTGTGTTCACTCAGCTGTGTTTACAGAGGTCTACAAATTGAGTCTTTACTTACACGTACTTATGTGAACAGTGAGGGTGCGTCAAAGGTCAGCCCACTAACTACCACCCGAGTACCACAGTGGTCTCATGTAGTCCCACTCATGTGTGTTCACCAGCTGTGTTTACAGAGGTCTACAAATTGAGTCTTTACTTACACGTACTTGATGTGAACAGTGAGGGTGCGTCAAAGGTCAGCCCACTAACTACCACCCGAGTACCACAGTGGTCTCATGTAGTCCCACTCATGTGTGTTCACCAGCTGTGTTTACAGAGGTCTACAAATTGAGTCTTTACTTACACGTACTTATGTGAACAGTGAGGGTGCGTCAAAGGTCAGCCCACTAACTACCACCCGAGTACCACAGTGGTCTCATGTAGTCTCACTCATGTGTGTTCACCAGCTGTGTTTACAGAGGTCTACAAATTGAGTCTTTACTTACATGTACTTGTGTGAACAGTGAGGGTGCGTCAAAGGTCAGCCCACTAACTACCACCCGAGTACCACAGTGGTCTCATGTAGTCCTCACTCATGTGTGTTCACCAGCTGTGTTTACAGAGGTCTACAAATTGAGTCTTTACTTACACGTACTTTTGTGAACAGTGAGGGTGCGTCAAAGGTCAGCCCACTAACTACCACCCGAGTACCACAGTGGTCTCATGTAGTCCCACTCATGTGTGTTCATCAGCTGTGTTTACAGAGGTCTACAAATTGAGTCTTTACTTACACGTACTTGTGTGAAACAGTGAGGGTGCGTCAAAGGTCAGCCCACTAACTACCACCCGAGTACCACAGTAGTCTCATGTAGTCCCACTCATGTGTGTTCACTAGCTGTGTTTACAGAGACAGGTCTACAAATTGAGTCTTTACTTACACGTACTTATGTGAACAGTGAGGGTGCGTCAAAGGTCAGCCCACTAACTACCACCCGGGTACCACAGTGGTCTCATGTAGTCTCACTCATGTGTGTTCACCAGCTGTGTTTACAGAGGTCTACATATTGAGTCTTTACTTACACGTACTTATGTGAACAGTGAGGGTGCGTCAAAGGTCAGCCCACTAACTACCACCCGAGTACCACAGTAGTTTCATGTAGTCTCACTCATGTGTGTTCACCAGCTCTGTTTTCAGAGGTCTACATATTGATTCTTTACTTACATGTACTTGTGTGAACAGTGAAGGTGCGTCAAAGGTCAGTCCACTAACTACCACCCGAGTACCACAGTGGTCTTATGTATTCCCACTCATGTGTGTTCACCAGCTGTGTTTACAGAGGTATACATATTGAGTCTTTACTTACACATACTTATGTGAACAGTGAGGGTGCGTCAAAGGTAAGCCCACTAACTACCACCCGAGTACCACAGTGGTCTCATGTAGTCTCACTCTTGTGTGTTCACCAGCTGTGTTTACAGAGGTCTACAAATTGAGTCTTTACTTACATGTACTTGTGTGAACAGTGAGGGTGCGTCAAAGGTCAACCCATTAACTACAATCCAAATACCACGGTGGTCTCATGTAATCAAACTCATGTATGTTCACCAGCTGTGTTTACAGAGAGAGGTCTACAAATTGAGTCTTTACTTACACGTACTTGTGTGAACAGTGAGGGTGCTTCAAAGGTCAACCAATTAACTACTATCCGAATACCATAGTGGTCTCATGTAATCCCGCTTATGTGTATTCACTAGCTGTGTTTACAGAGAGAGGTCTACAAATTGAATCTTTACTTACACGTACCTGTGTGAACAGTGAGGGTGCGTCAAAGGTCAGCTCGCTAACTGCCACCTAAATACCACAGTGGTCTCATGTAATCCCACTCATGTGTGTTCATCAGCTGTGTTTACAGAGGTCTACAAAATGATTCTTTCCTTACACGTACTTGTGTGAACAGTGGGGATATGTCAAAGGTCAGCCCACTCACTACCCACCCGAGTACCACAGTAGTCTCATGTAATCCCACAAATGTGTATTCACCAGTTGTGTTTACAGAGGTCTACAAATTGAGTCTTTACTTGTACTTGTGTGAATAGTGGGGGTATGTCAAAAGTCAGCCCACTAACTACCACCCGAGTACCACAGTAGTCTCATGTAGTCCCACTCATGTGTGTTCATCAGCTGTGTTTACAGAGGTCTACAAATTGAGTCTTTACTTACACGTACTTGTGTGAACTGTGAGGGTGCGTCAAAGGTCAGCTCTCTAACTACCACCCGAGTACCACAATGGTCTCATGTAGTCCCACTCATGTGTGTTCACCAGCTGTGTTTACAGAGGTCTACATATTGAGTCTTTACTTACACGTATATGTGTGAACAGTGAGGGTGCGTCAAAGGTCATTCCACTAACTACCACCCGAGTACCACAGTAGTCTCATGTAGTCCCACTTATGTGTGTTCATCAGCTGTGTTTACAGAGGTCTACAAATTGAGTCTTTACTTACACGTACTTATGTGAACAGTGAGGGTGCATCAAAGGTCAGCCCACTAACTACCACCCGAGTACCACAGTGGTCTCATGTAGTCTCACTCATGTGTGTTCACCAGCTGTGTTTACAGAGGTCACAAATTGAGTTTTTACTTACACGTACTTGTGTGAACAGTGAGGGTGCGTCAAAGGTCAGCTCGCTAACTACCACCCGAGTACCACATTGATCTCATGTAATCCTACAAATGTGTGTTCACCAGCTGTGTTTACAGAGAGAGGTCTACAAATTACGTCTTTACTTACACGTACTTGTGTGAACAGTGAGGGTGAGTCAAAGGTCAGCTCACTAACTACTGTCCGAGTACCACAATGGTCTAATGTAATCCCACTCACGTATTTTCACCAGCTGTGTTCCAGAGAGAGGTCTACAAATTGCGTCTTTACTTACATGTACTTGTGTAAACAGTGAGGGTGCGTCAAAGGTCAGCCCACTAACTACCACCCAAGTACCACAGTGGTCTCATGTAGTCCCACACATGTGTGTTTATCAGCTGTGTTTATAGAGGTCTACAAATTTAGTCTTTACTTACACGTACTTGTGTGAACAGTGAGGGTGCGTCAAAGGTCAGCCCACTAACTACTACCCAAGTACCACAGTGGTCTCATGTAGTCCCACTCATTTTTGTTCATCAGCTGTGTTTATAGAGGTCTACAAATTTAGTCTTTACTTACACGTACTTGTGTGAACAGTGAGGGTGCGTCAAAGGTCAGCCCACTAACTACCACCCGAGTACCACAGTGGTCTCATGTAGTCTCACTCATGTATGTTCACCAGCTGTGTTTACAGAGAGAGGTCTACAAATTGAGTCTTTACTTACATGACTTGTGTGAACAGTGAGGCAGCGTCAAAGGTCAGCCCACTAACTACCACCCCAGTACCACTGTAGTCTAATGTAGTCTCAATCATGTGTGTTCATCAGATTTGTTTAATGAGGTCTACAAATTAAGTCTTTACTTACATGTACTTGTTTGAACAGTGAGGGTGCGTCAAAGGTCAGCTCACTAACTACTGTCCGAGTACCACAGGGGTCTCATGTAATCCCACTTATGTGTGTTCATCAGCTGTGTTTACAGAGGTCTACAAATTGAGTCTTGTCTTACATGTACTTGTGTGAACAGTGAGGGTGCGTCAAAGGTCAGCTCGCTAACTACCACCCGAGTACCACAGTGGTCTCATGTAGTCTCACTCATGTGTGTTCACCAGCTGTGTTTACAGAGGTCTACAAATTGATTCTTTACCTAAACGTACTTATGTGAACAGTGAGGGTGCGTCAAAGGTCAGCCCACTAACTACTACCACTCGAGGACCACAGTAGTCTCATGTAATCCCACTTATGTGTGTTCATCAGCTGTGTTTACAGAGGTCTACAAATTGAGTCTGTACTTACATTTACTTGTGTGAACAGTGAGGGCGCGTCAAAGGTCAGCCCACTAACTACCCACCCAGTACCACGGTAGTCTCAATCATGTGTGTTCATCAGCTGTGTTTAATGTGGTGTACAAATTAAGTCTTTACTTACATGTACTTGTGTGAACAGTGAGGGTGCATCAAAGGTCAGCTCACTAACTACTGTCCGAGTACCACAGGGGTCTCATGTAATCCCACTTATGTGTGTTCATCAGCTGTGTTTACAGAGGTCTACAAATTGAGTCTTTACTTACATGTACTTGTGTGAACAGTGAGGGTGCGTCAAAGGTCAGCCCACTAACTACTACCACTCGAGTACCACAGTAGTCTCATGTAATCCCACTTATGTGTGTTCATCAGCTGTGTTTACAGAGGTCTACAAATTGAGTCTGTACTTACATTTACTTGTGTGAACAGTGAGGGCGCGTCAAAGGTCAGCCCACTAACTACCCACCCAGTACCACGGTAGTCTCACTCATGTGTGTTCATCAGCTGTGTTTAATGTGGTGTACAAATTAAGTCTTTACTTACATGTACTTGTGTGAACAGTGAGGGTGCGTCAAAGGTCAGCCCACTAACTACTACCACTCGAGTACCACAGTAGTCTCATGTAATCCCACTTATGTGTGTTCATCAGCGGTGTTTACAGAGGTCTAAAAATTGAGTCTTTACTTACATGTACTTGTGTGAACACTGAGGGCGCGTCAAAGGTCAGCCCACTAACTACCACCCCAGTACCACAGTAGTCTCATGTAGTCTCAATCATGTGTGTACATCAGCTTTGTTTAATGAGGTCTACAAATTAAGTCTTTACTTACATGTACTTTTGTGAACAGTGAGGGTGCGTCAAAGGCCTGCCCACTAACTACCACCCGAGTACCACAGTAGACTTATGTAGTCCCACTCATGTGTGTTCATCAGCTGTGTTTACAGAGGTCTACAAATTGAGTATTTACTTACTCGTACTTGTGTGAACAGTGAAGGTGCGTCAAAGGTCAGCCCACTAACTACCACCCGAGTACCACAGTAGTCTCATGTAGTCCCACTCATGTGTGTTCATCAGCTGTGTTTACAGAGGTCTACAAATTGAGTCTTTACTTACACGTATATTGAAAGTG